>PVKE010008702.1:0-46927 GCA_004027555.1 Craseonycteris thonglongyai
CCTAAGATTGTATGAAGAATTCAAGATGAAGTAATTTCAAAAAAGCTAACACTAGCCCTGAATTTAGTGAAGAAAAATTCAATTATGATACTCTAATGAGATTAACATTCCAATTGGGTCTAGAGACATTATATCAACTTGATGCTGCTTACTGGAACCATTCTTAAACCTAGTCCATTTATTTTAATAGAAATCCTAATTTTCTTAACTATACATTCTGTCCTTCACCAATGAGATAAATGGCTTCTGACTCAACTAACATATTCAGATTCTACAATGAGCTAAAGACTGTGTGAGGTTGACATATGGTCTTTCACTTAACATTTTCAAGTTGGTAAAAAACTTGTTCCAAAGATTATTTGCCTCTCCTATTACTACTTTTTTTTTTCTATTGGGTGTTGATATTAGTTCATCACTGATTTTTTTTTTTTTTTAACTTTGCCTGTTGCACTCTTGACTCTGAGGCGCCCGGCTATATTTCAGTGAGTTACAACTCCAGCTGTCACAATTTAACAGCCAACTAGAGGAGACCTCTGTCCCCTTGTCTGAGTACACAATGTTCTCTTCATTTCAACATTAAACAGTCTCCAGAGAGGAGACCCCAAGGCTCTCTTTTGAAAATCAATATTTAATTGCTTCAAAGTGTTATGAATCTTCAACTTCTCTGGACTTGAATCTTCTCATCATTAAATGGAAGGACTTGACCTTTGGTTTGATTTTCCAGAACACATCAAGTCCTACATGATGCATGGTTGCCTGCTTCGTCCCCTGGGTGTGGGATGAAGGTGCTTTATGTTGTGACCAGTTACTCCTCATAATGCTTGATTACCAGTGCATGTATCAACAATAAAGCCACATTACATGTGACAGAAATTTAAAGATTTATTTTGAAATAATATTTTGTGCACTGCTGGGAAAAAAATTCCCTTCCCTGGGGAGAGTGAAAAGTTTCTCCCTTTGGTGGATGTCTACAATAGAACATTTAATATGCTTAGAATGGATTCCATACCAGTGACCTTCATAAAGCTGAACCCACTGTTCTTCTAAATGTAAACTTTAAGTTCACACAGTTACCTACAATAATTCCACTTTTATTTTTCATTCTTTGTACCTAATGACAAATGTTTAGGAGAAAGAGGCTGACTGCAGTTATTTTATACTAAAGTGAGTGAATGCAAACTGGATGCACATTTACCCAACAGAAAGATATTTGAAAATACAAGTATTCTAAAGGAAAATAAAAAAAGAATTGCATTTGTTACAGATTCAACTATCTTTTAAAGGCTTCCCCTATTATGGAGAAAATGATTACTACCCAATAAGATTTTACAAAAAGCCTTAAAACCCAACCCTAGCAATTATCTGGTTCGCCACTAACCAAATGCCCCATTAGCAATCTGAAATTGTACACGGTTGGAGAAACTATACCAAGAGGATGTAGACATTACCATGGCAAAAAGAATGAAGAAAGAAAAAGCAACCAAGGTGAACACTGCTTATATAAACAAAGAGTGTTTTAATGGAATGAACATAAGACTTTTCTTGAAGGAATCTCTGTTAGAATGTCAGCAAAAATGGCAAAACCATTTCAACATCACAGCAGTAATACATTCCAGTTTTATTAGAACTGAGACACACAGCCAGATTTGTCACAGGGAAAGGTAAAGAGAAAGTCCCAGGATTGCAACAAATAAAGTAGTCTTGTGAACCTCACTCTTGAGAGAGAGAATTAAAATAGATAATATTTTTGTTACAACTACTGTAATTTCTATGTCTTCCACCGAAGGATAAAACTACTTTTCCGTTCCTCATTGTAAATCTTTATAAAGAGCTGCTATTCAGTTGCAGTAGGCACTATGTATCTATGCATTTCCATAAGTCCCTCATGTTGAATTTGACCCCATTTTACATTTGATTAGGAAATCCTAAATTGGAAAGGTAGGTCCTTCTTAAAAACAAATGTGCTCCATAAGTGTTTTCTGGAGATGACTGCCTTCAGTCATCATCCTGGTAGCTCTGTCAATTAGCCGTTGGTGTTTGGTTTAAGGCAGACAACCCATGAATGGATTGAGCATTCCTTCTAGATAGGCAGCTGCTCATTCACACAAACACATTTCTCTTCTTTCAACACCTTGTGCCAATTTTGCCTCTGGAATTGACCCAGGTCCACCTATCAGTCAAACAAACAGTCTAATGGCATGTGCTGACAGCTCTTTCAACCTAACTCCTAATCAACTGAATTTCATGGATTGTCCCCTGGTATTCCTACTCTCACTTTACACTTATATGTAGTCCCTTTATTTTGGTATACTTTTTTTTTTTTTAAGATTTATTTTATTGTTTTTGACAGAAAGAGAGAGAGACAGAGACAGAAAGAAGGGGGAGGGCCCAGAGCAGTCTCCATAGTTGTACATCATCAGTTTTCCACATGGTTTTGTTCCACACAGGTGGACAGGGGCCATGCAGGGCAGGAACTGGGCCTTCCATATGGGAGGCTCACCCCTGTGAGAACCAAACAGGGGGCCTTCCGCATGATAAGCACATCCCAGTTCAGCACATGGGTCTGCACAGGCCAGGGTTGGGATTCAATCCTCAGTACCCAGGGCTGCGAAGTGAGCACTTAACCCACTGAGCCATCCCAGCTTCCCCTGGTATACTTTTAAAAGGAATTTACTAGGAAAATGTCAACAAACCTTTGTGTTGAGTGAAGAAACTGAACAAAGGTAGCTATTACTACATTAATTACCCTAAGGTAATAGGGAAAATATCACCCTCTGTGGCAGGAGGTTTAACCCTCTCAGTGCTACCTTCTGCCTGCGGTACTAGCTACTAGCGAGAAATGCAGAGCGTAATTTAATGGTCTTCGTGTGAGCTGATATATTGGCCTGCCGCACTAAAAGGGTTAATGCTATCACTAAAATAATAGTCAGAAGAGAGGAGGTTGAGTCTTCCACAGATAGCCTTATAGGGACTCCAACTTAATGATACAGAAAAGTCACATTCCCTTCAGAGAAAGGTCCCAAGTTTGCACGTGAGTTTGAGCCATGTTTCTCTTACAGTTTGCTATATATGCTGACATGATACTTAGGCTTCCAAATCTCTAGATTCTCTGCAATTAAACTAGCACAAATTGAATGTGTCCCTTATCTACATTATAACAACTTCTGAGGAAAAAAATCCAGTATTGACTTCCACATTGTACATGGAAATGCTCTATCCTGGGAGAGCAATTAAGTTGACAGGGTAACTACAGAATGTTTTAGAATAAGCTACTAAAGTGATTTTTAAAAGTTTATTTTATTACTAAATTTTTTTGGGTGACATTGGTTAATAAAATTATTCTTAACTTGTGGTCCTTGACAAGGGGCATCAGCAACAACTTTGAAATTTGTGAGATGTGCAAATTCTCTGGTCCCATCTGAGACCCCAGCCCAGACCTATGAATCCGAAATTCTGGAAGTAGACTCAGCAATATGCGTTTTAACAAGCCCTTGTGATGGTTCTGTGCTGTGAGTGGTCAGGAAAAGCTATTGTCAACACACTGCTTAACACTGGTTCTTCAGAGGAAAAAGCTTAAAAACTTAAATGGAAGGTTCCATCTTATCTCCAAAGATTCTGAGATATGGACAGAAATGCCTGCCATGAGGACTTTCAATATAGTTTGAAGGAAAATTAATCCGTACAAATATTCTTTATTGAATAATAAAGAGCTTCAGGCAGGCTCTCCAATCAGATTTCTAATCAGCTTTTCTCGTTATTTTTAAAAACCAATAGCTAATCTGCTTTACCTGACTGCCCAAGATCCTAGGGAATGACCTTGGACACCATTCTCATAATTGGTTAGCTGTGGCCCACTTATTTGCCTTAATGCTAAACCACCTTGTAACAGTACTGCGTTATATTTAATAACACTGGTTTAATAGTGACTATGGACTGTCTGAGATAAAAGGACTACTGATTAGGAGTGAGTTTCAGTTTCAGAAGATAATTTCAAAGGCTCACATGGCTAATAAAATCTGAAAATCACAGACACTGTAGACATCAACCCCAACACCCCTGGGAGCCTGTTCTGGACTCATATGAATTGGTATAGAGCCAGGGCAGCAAGTGACTTTGCTTATAAAAGTGGCTCAGAAAGGGAATTTAAGATTCTGTGTTATGTGTGTCTGCACATGTGTATATAGGCTTCCTTAAATCTAACCTGCAAATATCACATTTATAGGTATTTAAACATCCATATGCATTTTTGATCCAGAAAAGTAATTCAAAGTATGCAGAAAGAGGAAGCTCAACAATGATACTCTGTAGGAAAATTCTAAAACTATTCCTCCAGGTATTCTATAGAAGGAGCCAAACTTGTCAGATTCTTTAAAATGACTGCTCTTTTTTAGGAATTCTATAAGAATAAATAAATAATGGATACATCATCCTGCATTCTAACCTGCTTCTCTAGAATCCATGTTCCTCTCCTGTTGCTCATCAAAGTTTGAGCATTTGGGTGTTTGTTTTCTGTCTCTAAAAGCAGTTTCTCATGGGCTCTTTCCCCATTGTCCTATTTCTCTCTCTCACACACACCTATCACCAAGTATCTCCAGCCAAAACACCGTCTCTCTTTCTGTCTCCTTCACTGTGTCCCCCTCCATTTGCACATTCTTTTACTTGAAGTTCAAGCCTCACTAAGAAGACACTTCCTAGAAAAATCATCAGTGTCAAGGTGCTTTGGTGATGGGTAGTACACTTTTGCAGGCAGAGGAGCTGGGTCACATTGACTGGGATTCACTCAGATCTAGACCCTTGACCTCCTTTCAGAACTTTGTGGTCCACCGTGGTTTTTTTGGTTTTGTTTTATATTTGTCTGTTTGCTTGCTTGCTTGCTTGTTTTTCAGTTTCTTTTTAACACTCGGAAGCCCAAGGAAAAGTTATAATGGTGGCATATCTTTGTTCACAATCTAGTTTGTGTTTTTGGCTCCAGTCTTCAAGCCTTGAAACAAACCTGGATTAAAATTTTCCCTCAGAAAGCTTAGGAAATAGCATTGCATACTCTAAAGACCTTTACTTACATGGTACATTGAAAAAGGCCTTGGCATTACAAGATTAACAGATAATTGTTTTTTATCTCCCAACAAGCTCTGCCTTTTAGAGCCATTCATGGTGGTTTTCATAGGTCAGTGGTGCAATTCAACACTATTCTAATAAGCCATATTAATCATTGTTGGCACAACTGTTAATACAATGAGGACTTCCTTGGGTTTCATCTATTAATTTCTGTAGACAGTAAGAAGCTCACACTGAGGAGGCATTTGTAGCTTCCTAGACAAGGATAAAAGAGAGACCTAGTATATGTTACATGTGGTCTATATATGTTCTGTGCCACTGGAAATGTTCTGAGAAGGCAGTTGAGACCAAAGAATCCAAGTGGGAAACAGATTTAGAACTTCTCTCTCACCTTTGATGGTACCAGTGGCAATTTGTTCCCTGACTAAGCTTGGGGGATACTTTTGATGGTAAACTGCATTCATTCTGAGCCAGCACAACAGGCCATTCCTAAAGAAAAGGGTGGCAGGTCATTGTGCCAGAACCCCCCTCCTTCCTAAGAGGTGACCAAGAATTCCCTGCACAGGACAAAAAAAAGGAACAGCCTGTTTACATTTGGGGTGAACAGTTTAAAGGGCCCATTACAAATAAACTGCAAAGACAGAGAGAGGGAGAAAGGGAAGAAGAGAGGCCAAGATGGAGAGATATCACCTTGAAAAATGAAGTAAGTAGGCCTAATGCTCCTCATTGATCTTGAAGATGTTCACATGTCTATAGCTGTTTTTTGAAAAACTTCACTGCACTTTGAAATTCTTGAATAGTGGTGTGTCAGTAAAACATTTGGGTACTTAACTCAATTGATCAGTTTTTATTTTTTCATGCTAATGAACGTAATGTCTCAGACTTGCATTTTGAGTACACACACACACGAACACCACTACACACACATATATTACTCATTTTGTGGGAAACACAATATATAATATTCAAAAAGATTTCAATGGATTCTTTCAGTGTGTTTCAGTGACAACATCTTGTGGGGAATAAAGGTACCCATACCCTCTTTGCTGACCATATTGTTAAAATTATGACTTTAAGCAATACTGTTAGAAATGCCTGTGTAAAGTACCTTCCCTAGTATCAGCAGATCAATACACTTTGAATTTAACTTTCAAAAAGATAATGTACTAAACTTAAATATTTTTATATCTGTGATGTTTTCCTATTAATCTATAGTCGTGAACAAGTAACCATACACCTGATTTCATCAAAAGGGAAAATGGCCTACATAAAAGTGGAGAAAGTTATTTATAAAGTCTACTGCCAAAGACAATTGTTTAACGATACGTAAAATGTAGATTAACTTCTTTTATTATGAATGTGATTACAAGAAATGCTCACCCTATCACCCTCACTTTTGAAAATCAGTATTTTGTATTTCTAAGGACCAAGGAAAACATTTTTTAAGAACTGTGATACACAGACGCCTTGAAAATGAGAGGCACAATGACTTGAATCAAGTGCATAATGCTAGATTAGAATTCCAATATCCAATGGTAAATTTATCAGTCTTTCCTACAATTCTTATACTGCACTAAATTACATTTGGAGATTTCAGCTAATCTTTTCAAATTAAAGGCACCAATATTAGTGACCAATCTTGTCTAAAATGGAAGTCATTCAAATGTTCCTTTCTAAGTACCTTGAGTAGATGGAAGTTACCATCAAATAATTTTCCCACCTAATCATCTCATATAAGTTAGCTCAACGGTCTAACAATGTGGCATAGAAGGTTAACAGACTTTGTGCACCAAGGATATTTAATTTGTGTAGTTAACAAGACCTAGCCATTTAAAAAACATATTCAAGTGTTTTGTAAATAGAGTTTTTGATTCCTATAGTTTTGTTGTAACTTCTATATTTTAAAAGAATTAGATTTTATTTGAATTTTTAAAATAATCTGTTAAAAGTTAGATGTTGCTTTGACTCTATGATTCAATGTACACTCAGCCATATTCCTATGGGGAAACATGAATCCTACTGACTTTTTTGGCATGAGCCAAATATTCATAGTTTCTTTATGGACTCTGAAGTATGAGACCAAAAAAAACTCACCAAAATGAAATGCTAGTAAAGAAATTAGAAGCCTATTGTATAAAATGTATTTTTAAAGTCTTAAGATATGTGTGATTTACACTGCCTGTTAATCTAGTCTCTCTGTGAAATGACCACAGCATATTTGTTAAGATGCTGAAACACCAAATATTGTGATGTTTGTATAGCACCGTTGTTATAATATGTGTGTGATTTCAAATGGTAAGCATCTTTGTTATAATCATGTGAGCCCACAGAAGAATAAATTTCTGCTGTTATGTACCACCAGCTCTCAGAAATCAGAGTTCCTCCAGTGGCAGTATCACCAATAAATGAGAATTACTTGTGAAAAACAATTTTTAAAGAATTGAGTTTATGATCATTGTACATTTTCCTATTGAATGAATTCTGAGTTATTTTTTACCAGAAATGCTCTCTCGGTCAGTAAATACAACTGCTGATTTCGACCATACTATCATTTCAGTGGTTTTCATATTCTTGATCTAACTACCAAAAACTGGAAGCTTACTGTAAGGTATATCCTAACAAATGTACCATAAATGACTTTTCCTGCATGTTGCCTGAGATATGTTGTGATTTGAAATTTCTTATAAAAAAAAAAATTATTTATTTCACAACCCCAAGTTGAACTGGCAATATTTGTCTGTGTATACTCAATGGTATGTTAATATCAAAATCAAAAGCATTGTCTGTCATATGTGTCTGTTATGTGTGATGTTCAGCTTGTTGAACTATAACCCGTGAAATGTTCATTGCCTAAACTAGCTAATTCTACACAAATCACTGTCTTAACTGTTTTCCTAATCTTACCATATTTCCTAACAAATATAAATGTTTGTAAATTAGTCATTCATTACTTTATGGATTTTTATATATCTTTAATGTGACTCCATTAACTAACCCAAAGGAAAATCAAAGCTTTCTCTTATCATCGTCCAGTCTGGGCTCAGGGACATTTTAGCTATGTCAAAAATTCATTCACTCATCAAATGTATGTATTAATCATTGAATATAAATAAGGCTCAGTATAAAATACGAGGAGAATTTTTGAGAACCAGAGTAATTACAAACCTATATCCCCCAGCAAGAACTTCTCAACTCTCCTAAACCATTCTTTTGTGACTTCCACTGAAAAAATTATTGTTTTACCTATGTAGTAACAAAGGTAGAAATTATCCAAGAGTCATCTGAGGTTAAAATAAAGTACATTTTCCCCAAGAAAATACAATTATCATTGAGACAAGTGTTGTGTTAAATTTAAAAAACAAATCAGAATAAAAACCAGTTTAAGAGAATTGACACTAACTCTAGTATTAATAGGTACAGTTAAAAGAACCCGTCTTGTTTTCTGTTTTAAAACATTAATCTTGAGGTTCTTGGCTACACCTAAAATACAGGATCAGATCACATTTTCCACAATGGTGTCCCTGCAAATGAGCAAGGCATTCTGTAAAAGAGGAAGAAAATGGCTGATGAAAGGGTAATATTTTCCACAGACTCCACAGAAGAGAATGCACCCAGGTTGTTTTCTCAATAATATATTTCCTTACATGTACCATGTCTGTTTACCACTTTTGAAAAAGTGCTTGTATGTGTACACAGTCACAGCAAGACTCTTGTCTCCCACCACATTCTCATTTTTATTATTTCTAGGAGATACCCTCCCCCTCCAACAAGCCTCATGGTTTCTCCTATCATGGCCCATCGGGTAATAAAGATAACGAGCAGTTCATGTTTTGACATCGTATCACAAACTAATTTTTGAAGCATTGATAATTCCCTTAAACTTGTTAAAAACAATTATAACTTGCCTTTCTCAAAGATATTCATTAACTCATGGTAAATATTTGCTAGGCACTGGAAGTGAGATTACAAGTTGACACAGCCACATGTTCTCAGGATGAAACAGTGCCCATCAATGCTATTTGTGGAGTTAGAAAACTCTAGATTCAGATTCCAGCTTTGCCAGTCTACCTGGGTAATCTTCTGAAAATTCCTTCACCATTCTGACTCTCCCTTACCTTGTGTGTAAAAATAAGACTCATAGTATCTACTCTTTAGGACTGTCATAAGGGTTGAATGAAACAATGAACATTTATTAAGTGCCTGACATGATATTTATAAGGCAATATTTGTTGGTACTTATGTCCTATAGATATAAATCCCATATACGAGTCATAAAAACTTTCGCCTTGACCAAACTTGTGACAGGCTCCTCTGGAGCTCTTTCTTGACTTGGCCCCAACCTTAACCTCTGTCCCCAGCTAGGTTAATCCAGTTTTTGCAAAAATCCTGATGGGTGAGTTTAATGAAAATACCCCTGCCCTTGATACCCAATCAAATTCCTCATCCCCTACTCTTGCTATCTAATAAATCTGGCCTGCCTTTAGCAAGAATCATGTTGAGTCAGTCCAGCAAAAACTCACCTAGCCTTGATGTTTCCTCTTAGTCACTTTCCGTCCTCCAACCCCCATCCTGCTCCTTGGCTATAAATTTCCACTTGGCCCTATTCTATCCAGAGTTGAGCTCAATCTCTGCCCTATTGCAGTAATCTTCTTCTGGAACAAAGTATCCTTACTATGGTTAACAAGAGTCTGAATAAATTTTTCTATAACACCAACATCTTCTATGCTGAAAGATATAAAGAATAAATTAGCTAAATTCAAATTTCCTTCATTGTAGTAGCTTTAACCAATAATTACTGAGAGCACCCTTTTTATACATGATAACTCGATACTTTAAAAAGTTAACTACTTGCCCCAAACCACACAACTACTAAACGGCAAAACCAGAATTTCGATTCAAGCTTGTGTGATTCAAAAATCTTGAACTTATGATCATTGTATTATTCTGCCTATCTTTATCAGTCTTGAAAATATCTACTAGGATTGAGAAAACTCTCAAAGTGATATGAAATGATAGCAATGTCTATCAATATATACAACTTATGCAATCACCATGATCACCGGGTCAGAAAATTCAGTCAGATTTGATGTACAATCCCATGGTAACAATCCTGCACCATTATCATCACAGATCATATAATTCATGACAAGAGATTATGTAGAATGTGAAATCAGTAAAGAAACTAGTTAATATCCCCCTAGATGCAAGAAATGCACACTAAATAAGTTTTTCATGCCTCATTAAATTCACCTTGGAAACAGCTCATCCAATATCACCATCAATATTTCAGACAACCATGGAGAATAGATATATTCTTGCTATTTTATCCTACCTTATCTGTACACATCCAATCTGAAACAAAAATAAGTTACAACACAATTCTTTTAACAAAGAAAGTTACAAAATTATCCTGAGCAGCCAAAAGGACATGATTGTTGTAGATAATCCATGAATGGGAACAACTACCAGTCCAAAAATGAGCTTGAGTATTCCAGGAATTCTTTGTTATTGCAAATGACCATTCTGTTCTAAGATTATTCATAACACTAGCAATGTTGCAACCATATTTTCATCATCTATGAACAGCTGTAATTCTTCAGTTTTGCCTAGTCTCTGTGCATATTGGCTACATGTCATGTAGTCACCCAGACAGAGAAGGACAATATAATCACATCCAGAGATATGCCAGTAAACTCTTGAATTTTTTTTTTCATTTAGATCCCAGCCATTAAATATTGTTAAATGTAGACTCCCAGGATCCTACAACTTTACATGCTTTCATATGTACAACTATTAATAGCTCTTTCTAGGATCTGTTCTCAGCCATTCAGTGACAGATGAACATGAACCCATTTCAAGGATAATGGTGAAAACACTGCAAATATTCAATTAGTAAGAGTTCACATTCAATCCTTAGTTGGCACCTTAGCCAGATCCTTCCTAAGTGCCTCTGCTTTTATATCTCATCCATTGGCTAAAAACAGAATGACATGAAATTGTTTCAGAAATTTTGAGATGACAAATCTATAACACGTGCAGGTTATTTATGATGGTCCCAGGCGTATCCCATCTATTGAAAGGAAATAATTTCATCTGGGTGATAACATTGGCCTTCATTGACTAAGGTCTGATATGGCAGAGAAATTTTAATTTTATCACAATGAAAAATTATTCAATAGGCTCTATGTCACAAAGGATTCATTGAGTTCTTTCTCTTCTGATATGTCACTAAAAACAAGAATTAAGTATCATAAGAGTACAGTTATACAAACTAGAAAATATGACAAAGGGTCAAGCCCTGATCAAACCACTGCACCTGTTGTCACAGCTCTGCTGACTTTACTTTGTAAGACAAAAATGTGAACAATCTTCTTTGGTTACCATGAGAACTAGAGGACAAACAACCAAGTAAGTTTCCTAGAGGGAGAAAAGCATGTGGCCATCTGCTCTAAAATTCTAACCAACAAATTCCAAGCACATGGAAGTCCCAGACCGAGAAAAGCCAGGGCCTAGAGACACAAGGGACAAAATCTCGTCCTTGCTTAATCTGAGGGCTCTCATGTTTGAGGACAACGCAATAAGAAAAGAGGCAAAAGTCATGGTTCCTGCTGTTATTGATAAATAAATATCTGTATTTTCATGACTGAAGCCAGTGTGTTCCTCGTCCCTCCCACATTAGTGAGGATTCCTACTAAGCCAGAGTTTCATAAGTTCCAAGAGAAAGATTAACTCCAAATTCCTAACTAATCTCCTTCAGATGACAAATCAGAACACAGAGAGCTCTCTCACACATCCTTCCCCCAAAGCTTTTCAATTCAATAGAAACAAATCACCAGAACACCTGTGCCTTTTTAAATATGATTGGAAGCAAAGTCCAGAGATAAAAGAAATCCAGCTATCAAAGAATGATATGCACACACACACACACACACACACACACACACACAATGGCTACAAGAACAAAGACAATATCAGACCTTTTTAGAATTGATGAAAGTTGAAAAAGAAAAAAGCATAGGCAAATATGAGACTGTTTAAGGTCAGTCGACCACGGTACTTCACTTTATTTGAGTCAGAGAAAGCCTAAGATGGAGCAACATGTGTTGTAGTCATGGGAAGCACTAGTGCTTGACCTGCTGTGACCAATGAAAAATTTCTGTCTCTGATTTCACCATGTAGGATAAATGCTATGAATCTACCGGTAAGTGTCACTGTGCTGCATTACACTTGCTTAACTCCTAATATTCCTCCAGGGGGCACTCTAGAGTAATAGTTAAGAGCAGAGATCCTGGAGCCAAACTACTTGGGTTGAAATCCTGGCAAATTATCACTCAATTTCCTCATCAGAAACATAGGAAGAATAAAAGCAGCTATCTCATGGATTTGCTGTAAAGATGAACTAGAGACTACCTGGCACAGAGGAAGTAGCGTGTAAATGCTACATATTATCAATCCCTGCCATAAGATAAAGAGCTGTGATTGGTTCTATTTGTTCTCCATGCATAGTGGAGTATGACTGGATTCTTACTCTATATTTAAGAAAATAGAAACAGAGAAGAGCAGAAGCCACTGAGACACAAATAAAAATAGACAAAAGGAAAAATACAAAAGTAAAAGTGGTGACATGAAAATGGACACTGAAGGGATTTGTTTCAATAGAGAATAAGAAAAGGGGTGTGGACTAAGGAAGAAAAATTGATGGGTTAAAATATTGATACAATTAGCGATGCCTGCTAAAGTTCTTGAAAATTTCTACTTTATTACTATATTATAAACAATAATAATTTCAATAGTTCATATTAAAAACCAGCCACTGCTAGGCACTTAACATAGATCATCTCATTCTAACCACACACACACACACATAAGTCAGGTATTATTACCCTCATCTTTCAAATGAGAAAATCTTAAAAAAGGTACATAATGCTGGAGGCTTACATGGCTAATCAATGCAGAGCCAACATGAAGACCAGTCTGACTCCAGACACTGCACACTCACCCACTGTGCTGCACTCACTCCTACACAAGCGTGAGGAGGACATGGGTTCAATTCTGAAAAAATTCAAATGTTGAACTGGATGAAATGGTAACAGCCATAAAGTAACCTGCTCCTGAAATTTTTTCTTCTTTTCTCCTTGGGGATGTTTTTGTGTTAAGAGTTTTGTATTATATAACTCCAACTCTAGCAATAAGCTCTTGGTGTTTTTTTTTTTAAGATTTATTTTTTATTGTTTTTTGACAGAGAGAGAGACAGACAGACAGAGAGAGACAGAGAGAAGGGAGAGGGCCCAGAGCAGTCTCCACAGTTGACAGCATTAGTTTTCCATATAGTTTCACTCCACAGGTGGGCGTGGGGCTGCGAAGGGCAGGAACTGGGCCGGGAGCCTCCCGCATAGGCCCCAGCAAGAACTGAACTGGGGGCACACCCCAATTCAGCATATGGGTCTGCCTGGGCCAGGGCTGGGATTTGATCCTTAGACTCTAGGGCTGCAAAGCGAGCTCTTAATCCCCTGAGCCATCCCAGTTTCCCCAATAAGCTCTTACTGATAGTCTTAATGACTCTACGGATGTATTATTATTGTTATTGTATGTATGCAAAAAAAACCAGTCCTATTTCAAAAAGTTACATAATTGTAGAACCAGGCCTCTGCTAAGGGCAAAATAAAAGTAATTCTTACGATATGGGTCTGTTTTTCAAATAAGTCCCACATATGAAAATACTGTAAATCAAGCCCAATCTTCCCACATGGAGGGGTGGGGTGGGGGGGAATGGAAAATCAGGTTTACAACCACAGGTACTTATGTTTGATAAACTATTACATTCCAGAAGACTGAAGTGCATCAAGTTTCCTAAGATGAAATGCATCAAGTTTCTTAAAATGCATATAAATCTTTTACACAGGGAAACCAACTACAGAATTTTAAACAATTATGTTGAAATTGACATTGCATCATAGCATACCTGACAAAGTTCTTACCTTCTGAATTCTTTCATAGTCCCTTTCCTTCAATATTTTTTATAGCAACAGGCCAGAAGGTGAAATAACATTTTTATTGTGATCATAAAATTCATGAATTATATTTTGGAGAAAATTTTACAGAAATCTTTGAAAATCCCCTAATTACCCAAGGAAACTTATATGTTGTCCTCGTCATTCCATTGCAATGGAATTATTGCACTATATCCATGGTAGGTGTGAAAGAGTAAGTCATTGTTCAAAGTCAGGATTAATTCCCTCCAACTGGCGAGATGACAAATGATCGCTTACAAACTGCATACGAGAATCTCATAGGAATAACATTAATTGGTGAAATGATTTGAGCATAATTACTTTGCATCAAAGACTGCCTGTAAAAGTACAGAACTAAACCTGCTATGACCAAGTTAGAGCATTTCCTTTTGATCTACTTATAATTAGAAACATTGAATCAACAATTGACTTTATGTAATTGATTAAATAGAATTAAAGATGAGTTAGATTTTAGAACCCATAGAAGACATGATTTAATTTTTACCCCCTCATATACCAGAGTACAGAAATCTTTTACTTCTTTTGGGGTATAATTTTAATAAATTGCCATAGGTACTCATACAAAAAATGTTCAGGAAATTAACTTAAAACCTTAATAGCCATATGCTTGACCTGAGGTTGTCCTTCATACAATGATTGGATGAATGAATAGGTGAATAGGTGGACCAGTGGACACAAGTGGGTAGGTGGGTAGGCGGGTAGGTGGGTGGGTGGGTGGATGGTTGGTGGATAGATGAATGGTCTAGCAACAATCAGGGTAAAAGATTAGTTGGGACCACTCCAGTAGATCAGGTTATAGGGAAGATTTCAGTCCCAAGCAATTACAGCAGTGGTTTTAACCTCAGCCAAATGTTAAGAATGGTGGGACAACATTTATTATAAAGACTTGGTTTAGGACCCACTACAGACCAATTACAGAGCTTAAGTACAAACGTTTTTGTTGTTTTTTTAATTCTGCAAACAAAAATGTAGGTCACCTGTTAAATTTGAAATTCAGATAGCAAATAATTTTTTAGTATAAATATGCCCCAGGTAATATTTGGGATATCCTTATACTAAATATTATTATTTTTCTGAAATTCAAATTGAACTAGGAATACTTATTGTATCTGGCAACCTTATCTTTCAAGACATTCTAATGTACAGGACTGAGAATCATTGAATTCCACTAAGTTAAGAGAAGTGGGTGGAGTGCGGCATCAAGAAAATAAAATAGCAACAAACTAGGATGTCCAGGACATTCAGCATTTGATAACCAATCATGGAAACATGGGTTCAGAAGTGGTACTCTATCTTGAAAAGACTAACAGGCATTCTAAGTAAATCCCCAGTTTCAGAGAAAATGCAGCATATGATAAGAAGCTGAGGCAAAAACTCAAGACAATGACCCCACTGTTTACTATGATGTACTAAGGGCTTTTTGATGCTCAAGACACTGTAGTAAGAACAGAATTCACAAATAGGCAAATTCCTTCACTCTAGCACCAAATTATGTATCCAAGAGAACTAATGTTTTCTCTGCTAAGGAATGAAGTGATCTCAGAGCCTACAATACCTAATCCTGAAGTGACCTTAGTTGTGTGAATAGAGTGAGGGCTGGATCTTTCATTATGGCAGAATTAGCAAGTGAGCCAGCATTCACATCAATATCTCTTAAAAGTATTTCTATTGACCAGTATTCATGTTAAAGGAACAAGCCAGATGAGAATGGTATTAAGAGCAAGACTTGAGCAAGATAAATGCCAGTTGCTAACTATTCATATAAGAGTTCCTTTCATAAAGTGAAAATGGAAAAATGAGAGTAGATTTTGACATTAATTGAACTATCAAAGAAAAAGAAATTTAAGGAGTCTTGTTCTCCCTAGAAGAATCCAAAGGAATTTTGGCAAAAAAATAAATAAATTTTCATTAAAAAATAAAACAATAGAATATGTATCTTATTTGAAATGTCATTTTCCAAACATAGAAATAATCTTAAGAAATATAGATAATCTGTAAAAACTCTAATATCTTATATTTATAAATACGAAAAACAGAGGCAATACTAGAAAAATTATCAAGAGTAGGACAAGTACTTGCAAACAGACAATCCAAATTGCCAAAAACAAATAAACATAAAGGCTCTTACCCACATTATAAACCAGAAAAATACAGATTAAAATACACTGCAATACTACTGCACACCCACCAAAATGGCTAAAATAAAACGACAGACAATATCAAGTGCAATATCAAGTGTTGGTGGAACATCGGTAAGGAAAAGAGCAAGTCAATAGAAAAAATGGACAGAAGAAAGGAACAAACAATATAAAAATAGGATTTAAAGAAATATATGAATATATATATACTCTCCTTACCATCTTAACTATCTTTAAGTGTACAATTCAATAGTTGAAAATATATTCAGATTGTTGTGAAACAGATCTTCAGAGATCCTAACTCTTAAATTATGTAATACAAGTTAACACTGTAAAGTTTCACGCAGTACATACTCTCATTCATAAGTAGTAGGAGTGCAACGTAGCTTACTGTCTTTGATAATTGGGTAAGGTCTTCCAAATTTTAAATGCACAAACTTTTTGAAATAACATCTACACTTCAGATATTTTCTCTGCAAGGACATGTTCATCTATGAACACAGACTTGTAAAACATGTTTGGTTCAACCTTATTTATGAACCTCAATGTCTATAAGTAAATTATGTCATACTCATTCAATGGCATACTAAGTAGCCCCGTTAAAGAATAAGTTCATTTCTGTGTAATGATCTGGAATAACCCCCAAGATATATTAGAAGGTACAAAATTCAATATGCTGTTATTTGTGTTAAAAAATAT
The DNA here is from genome assembly GCA_004027555.1 of Craseonycteris thonglongyai. Lineage (NCBI taxonomy): Eukaryota > Metazoa > Chordata > Mammalia > Chiroptera > Craseonycteridae > Craseonycteris > Craseonycteris thonglongyai. Next base: position 16,925 of record PVKE010008702.1, read on the forward strand.
ATTGGCAGGAGGGATAAATAATGATGTACTCAGATATGCAGAGAATTTCTCTAGAAGCATTCCCAAGACAGCAGTTGAGAGTTACCTCCTGGGACTGAAACTGAAAGAGTGAACCAGGAGCACATAAAACAAAAACACATTTCTCACTGTACCTTTTGGCCCACTTGAAATGTGCCACATCTATGGTCTTAATAAACCAACAGCAGCAACAACAAAGAAACCCTGAAACCAAGTAACACTCTTGCCTTTGAATCTGTATAACTCTTACCACCTGGGCATTTTCCCCTCAGGCAGAGTTGGATTCTTCCTATCAGTTAGACCAACTCAACTTTGCTGAGCAAAAGGGGTGGGGAAAATGCTACTGTAACAGCCTGTGTTAGATGCCACAGCATTTCAGAACCCCCAGCATTAAGAGGGAACATTACTAGGAAAGTCCAGTATTCCCTGGGCGCTCCTCACTGAGATAGACTTAAGCACTTTAACCATTCCACCTGTTTTGTTTTCATCTGCAAAAGAGGAATTGTGATAATGCCTGAATGCTTACTTCAGAGGTTTGTGTGGTCAAATGAAATCATGTTCATGAAAACGCTTCATCAATAGATAGTAGTACCATTCATCTTATTCACTTAGATCCTAAAACAATCCTCAAAAACACTACCTTCCTTTTATAACTAACATGTCATCTAATAGAGGTGACACAGAAGTGCTTTCCTGTGCAAATAAACCAAGATAAGTACAGCTCACCATTTTCTCTTTTTATGTTAAATATGAATCTTTCCATACAGCAGGCATCCGAAGATGATCATGTCTCACCCCCACACCCAGTGAGCAATGTCATATAGCCTCTCAGAAAATGAGGTAGGTTATTCATCGTATTCCTTGTATTCACTATTCACTACCTCTCAGTTTTTCCCGTGATAGTTATCAAATTTTCAGACTGTTTCGAATTTGAAATATGACATTTCATGAACAGTAAGTGCCCTTGAAAAAGGACTTGTAATGCATTAATACAAAAGGAAATTGAAATGGAATGGGTGACTTCTCTTTGTGCTCTCACTCCTGGTAGAAAGATCCTTCTCTAAAACTTACCCTTTCTTTTCCTTTAACTCATGCCAAGAATTCTCCTTCCAGGAGCCAGTGGTCCTTCCCGGGCTTCTGCTGGCTCAACAAGGTCCATACCTGCCTTTGTACCAAGGTCACCCAAAGATGATCCTATATCATGATTGAGTCCTCCTCCAGCAATACCCCTGGCCTCTCAGTTTTTAAAGTTGTGCACAGTTTTAAAAGTTGGTTTTAATCAACTGTTCCTCTTGCCTCCCTTTCCATCTCAAATATTAATGTGAGAGTTTCCCCCAATTTTCCCTCAGTAAAGAGGAAGTAACATCCACATCTTTAAACAGTCTCAAAAAATGGGCACAATATAGCTTTTATTTGGGAAAAATATAGTATCTTTTGGATTAAATGTGTTAGCTTGAAACACCCACAATTGACGGTAGTTTGGATGTTTGTAGAGGTCACACGATTGACTACACAATAAGGAAACAAGAAATCTAACAACGATGCAGTAAATACTCTTAAGAAATGAGCTCATAATTGCGAGTGCCAGATGTCATTGAAAACAAGCTTTTCAGATGTTATTTGAAGAAGCAACATGATGTTACACTGTGGCTATCAAGCATACTAATGTACTTTGAGTGAATATTTGTCACAAAGAATAACTGATGTCACTGAAAGCATCATACAGATTCAAAAGGGACTCTAAAAACTTAGATGGAAATGAAGCTAGTGTGTCCTGGGAAACTCTTAGATGATTCAAAAATGACTATAATGATGACGATGCTAATGCTGAATATATTGTGTGTTTAAATGAAATTATATAGAAAGCATAAGAGTATAAAATATGACTAATTAATGCTTTATAAAATGTGCTATTTAATGTCTGTGTAACCATATACTTGAAAAACAAATGTGCTTTGACATTCATTTGCATCCTGAAAAGTTTACTTGTTTATATATTGTAGTTGATGAGCTCACTGTGTGTGCAGTTCCCATAGGAAAAATGGGAGAAACCTTATTTGGAGTCTCTCAAACTTGTGCTGGTATGCTAGTAATTTGAATCTCTCCCCAACTCATGTATTTGCATAATTAAGAGAACTGAGGCCTAAGGAGGTGGTGTTACAGTCAAGACTCACACAGTGATCAAAGGCAGAGGTTGGACTAGAATGCAGGTCTCCACATAGGCCCCACACCCATTTCCTTCAAAGGAGGAATCCCAGTAACCTCGCAGTGACAGGAACAAGTGCCTTGAGTAGAAAGTAGTGGGGCGGTGAATTGAGAGGCATTCTAGGATGATGGGAAGAGACTAGAAACGCCTGAAGGCTTTTTCTTCTTAAAATAACTATATTCTATCTTTTTATTTTTATATATTTTTAAAGATTTCTTTTTATTGATTTTTGACAGAGAGAGAGAGACAGTGACAGAGAGAGACAGAGAGAAGGGGAAGGGCCCAGAGCAGTCTCCATAGTTGACAGCATTAGTTTTCCATATAGTTTCACCCCACAGGTGGGTGCGGGACTACTCAGGGCAGGAACGGAGCCTGGCGCCTCCCCCATAGGCCCCGGCAAGAACTGAACTGGGGGCACACCCCAGTTCAGCATATGGATCCACATGGGCCGGGGCCGGGATTCGATCCTCAGGTTCCGGGGCTGCAAAGCGAGCGCTCAACCTGCTGAGCCATCCCACCTTCCCCTATCTTTTTATTTAACTGAAAAAGTCATACATGTTATGGTAAACATGTGGTTTGAGTTTTCTTTCTATTGTGGCCTAACTCTTCCTCCACTCTAAGTATTGTCAGGGGTGTCCCATTCTCCTGAATAAAGTCATGAATCTATGTGGAACACGTGATCCAAGAGGGACCAATTAGAATCCTCTGGAAAAACTTTCTCTGGGGGCTACAGAATGGGGATAACAAAGACTACTGTTGCCATAGGCTGTTTCTTGGACACATGGAAGAAGCCCATCTTCAGTGGGTGGGAATGAGACCAAGACTCAGAAAGAAGCGGCGTCAAGAAACCTAATGAAGGAGAGCACCCTCTTTTGAGCCCTTTGTTCTGGCCATTGCTGGAGTAGTGTCCCTAGACTTCTCAGTCATAGAAGCCACTCCATTTCCCTTTCTTATTCAAACCATCCAATAATCTAATGAGTATATCGAAGAAAATATAAAAAAATCAAAAGAAGAAAATAATAGTAATCAGGCACAATTATTACCCAGGAATGAAGATACAGCGAGTGAGACCAGTGGATGAAAGATAAGTGGCAGGTGGAGAGGTTTGGGTAGCAGTGAACTCAGGTGGTCTCCTAAGCCAGTCTTTCCCAACTTCACTATTACATATACATTGATTCCCCCCCCACCCCCCGCTCTTCCAGCACTGTCTGAAATTTTAAGATAGTCCTAAAAACACATTTAACTTTACTTTCTGCCTAGTTTCCTATCATATCGTGAAAGTATGTTATTATTTCTCTTATTCTACAAAATTAGCTTTGTTATATATAAACCATGGTTGGCCTTGGCTTCTGAGGGGCGGAAGTTTTAAAGGCTCACTATTTCTACTACCTAAGTCCATGGTCTTTTTAAGATCCTCTTCTAACTCCAAGTATTATAACTGATAGTAGCAACACTAGCTGATATGACCTTGGCTTACTTCTCATCTAATAATAGCACGTGTCCTTTCAGAGGCTTCTAAATTTGATTTTTCTTCTTTTAGCCATAAAGCAATCCCTGAAAAGGGATTCTCCCAAGAAGGGACTCTTTAGTATCAAATATTTCCCTGTGGGGAGATGGCTAAACCCATTTGTCTGGCATGTGGTATTTTCTTCTTACAGTAAATTCCTTTAGGACATGATTTCTAATCGCTCTTCCTGGAATTGGCAGATGCTGTAACATACAATATACAACCTGAGAAGAGCAATTCTGACACCAAACTGGAGTCTGCAAACAAACAGGGCCCCAAAACCTTTGCCACAGTCATTACCCTATCTGTGTGGCATGGTTTTACTTTGTCACCAGCCAAATTTCCTAACACAAGTGGTTTCATTTGAGGTAACATTTAATGTTCCACCCTCTTCAATGGTCCCTGGTCATTATCCCTAGACCGATGGCTTTCACACATGATTTCTTAGCACTGGAGCCCTCTTTACAAGGGAAAGCAGGAGTAGGTGACTGTGAGAGGGTAAGTGATCCCCAAGTGTTAGTGTACCTGGTCTCCAGGTCATCACCAACACCTAGATAAGAGGTGCTCCTGCTCACTAAGTAGCTCCCCTTAGGGAAGGTAGGAAGAGAACCAGCATTATGAGTGCCCTCTAATTGGCCAAGCACACTGCTGCCACTTACATTCACTACCTTATGTCATCTTTACAACCACCCAGTCTGTAAGTAATATCTTTTCTTCTTCTTTTTTTGTAACAAATAAACTGTCTCATGGAGAAGTAGCTTTCCTCTTGCATGTTAACATGGTAATTGAAAGAGCTAGAATTAAAGCCCATATTTGTGATTCTCCCAAGATTAGACCTTAACCATAAATTCAGAGAAATCCTTAGAGGAAAAAGGAGAACATTGAAGAGGACTGTTATTTTCTCAGGGAGGGCCTGTCACAGCTGATGGTTCATTGATTTGTTCGTGAGTCATTGTTGACACTCTTGCTGGAGGTCTAGTGAATGCAATAAATTGATGGGTGGGGAGCTGGGGAGTAGCAGGAAAACTGGGGAGCCACACTTGAAGTTTAAAGTGCTGGTTGATTCTTCTGAGCTGTAATATATAATTCTGGGGGCCACTACTAAGGTTCTTCTCAATTTCTTCTCCTGGGAGATTTAAAGACAGGGCTATTTGTCTGAGCTGAACAGGTTTTGGACAGCTATGAATTTATCAAAATGCCAAATGGATGACAAAGAGGAAAAAGATGGAAGATAGCAGCCATAGCATCCTTTGGAGATTGCCAGTTATTCACAGTCCAAATGAAGGCTTGGCCACATAAGCTGTGTAAGGTGAATGGAATAAATGATGCCAAGACGGAGGCGTGGTCTGGTGAAAGCCAATCTCTATGAGTGAAGCAAAGCAAAAGGGTGATTTCAAATTCTGCCATCATCACTCAACCCCCACAATCCCCATCACATACATCTGCGTGTGTGTATGCATGTGTGCACACATGCATACACACACACACACACACACACACAAACACCAAAGCCCGATATTTTGTCTTTGGAATTCCCAGGCTACCATACCAACTCTGCTCTGTGTGTACTAGTAAACACAGCCTTATAACTAGGAAAAGGCCCTGGTCTTTAGCCTTTAAGAGATAAGGGAAAGGTTTTCTAGCAAAAGATAACAGAGTCCCCCTGCCTTCTGGTTCCCTGGTAACACAGGTAAGAATAATTCCCTACCATCACCCTGTCCCTTCATGATGCCCACTAAGACCCAGAGGACAGCAGGCAACCACAGGCTGTCCTTGCTGCCTGGAGTTAAACTCCTCGCTCCTTTTCTCATTTGCTGGTGATTAAAGGGGAAATTGGGCTACACACTAGTAGGCAGGGGAAAGGTTGACCCAAAGGGTAACCTGTGATACAAAAGAGGAGAAATATATCAAATATAGCTAGGGGAAATTGAGTTATTAGTAAATCCAAATGAAACTGCAGAGATCTTGAGAAGTGAAGGAAAAAATAAGGGAAAATATGGAATTGTAAAGCAGTTTAACCACAATAATGAGGATAACCAAGAATGCCCAGTAATCAAACCAAGGAGGTTTATGGGCCAGGCACACCCCGCCTGGCAATCACGCATTCACTTCATGCTAATTGGATTTAAATGAGAAAAACTGCATGCCTGTGAGTGAAAGAAACAGTAATGAGGGGACAGAGTCGCAGTTCTGGGAAAGCAGTTCTGGGAGACGCTTGCAATGCAAACCAAGATTATACAGTGGTTAACTTGCTCTCCAGAAAAAAGAAACAGACCCTCAGTACGAAAGACCTGTTGTTTCGGCTGTTTCTGGTAGAAATCACAGTAATAGTGAGTCATGTTTTTACATTTTGACTAGCTTCACACAGCCTAAAACCCCCTCACCGCCAGAAGCCAGCAATGGGGGAATGCACTCACTGTGCGGTAGCCTCTTGTCACTCACAACCCTGCGCTTTGCCGTGGATATCGGGGCTTTCCCAAAGGAGGGTTACAGACAAGGAGTCAACAGCTAGAACTGGACAATGGTCACATGGCCAGGGACAGTCTAGGTTTGTAGGTTGTTTCAGACGCAAAGAAAGACTGTTAGAGTTGCCGGGGTTAGTGACACGTCTCAAGCCAAGCCCAGCAACTCCAACAGCCTTTGCAGGGCCGGGGATAAGATCCATTTTTGGCATCTAGGGCTGTAGCTAAGGGATGATGATCAGTTCTACTATAAATAACAAGGAAGAGACCAGACTTCAACAACTGAGATGACTGACCACACCAGAGGTAGCCAAGGCTGGCTTTAAGTCGATGTCACCAAATTACATTCTATGTGAATGATTTTTGCATGCACACTTTACTTTTGCATTATTGCTCTTAACCATCACATTAACTCCATTAATCAGATACTATTTACTATTTTGAAGATTAAGGGTTTAAGATCAGAGAGTTTGAGCTGCCCAAAGTCACACAGCTACCAAGTACTAGCAGAGTTAAGACTCAAACTCGAGATTCCAAAGATAGACACTCTTCCTCTGTTGTGACTCTTTATTAAAAACTAAATAGGGAAGCTGGGATAGCTCAGCAGCATAAGCGCTCGCTTTTCAGCCCCAGGGTCCGAGGATCAAATCCTGGCCCCGGCCCATGGGGACCTATATGCTGAAATGGGGTGTGCTTCCCATGCAGGAGGCCCCCAGTTTGGTTCTCAACCCCGGGTTCAGCCCTTGGCTCAAGGGGGCGTGCCTCCCATGTGGGAGGCCCCCAACCCAGTTCTTGCCCTGTGCAGCCCCTACCCATCTGTGTGGAACAAAAACTGATGACGTACAATTATGGAGACTGCTCTTGGTCCTCTCCCTTCTCTCTGTCTCTCTCTGTCTCTGTCTCTGTCAAAAAACAATAAAATAAAATAAAATAAAAACTAACTATAACCGCACTCCTGCCACGCATGACCCCAAAGTCCAGTAGTTAGTATCATCTGCACTTAGCTGAAAACTAGCTGAGATGAAGATAGAAAGGGAATGGGTACAGGGAGCAGCAGTAGAAGAGAAATGAATGCTGGAGGGAAAGGGGATAAGCGTCGGCCTCAGAATGGTTGGCGGGCCCTGAGAAATGACTCCCATGGTCACCTGAGCCTGGCATTTGATAAGCAGCAAAAGCATTCCCAAATGATAAAAACACTGCAGTACCTGAAGGCATCTGGAGTCGGATCTAAGACTCTGGAGAAAATGCAATAATGAAATCTATGAAAAAAAAAAAAAAAGAAGAGGCATTGAGGTAGTTTGGCCTATTGAAAAAGAGCTAGTTCATCATGAGAGCTGATTGTCTCTCCATGAGAGACAAAGTGAAATTTAGAGAAATTCCTAGAGAACAAAGAACAGAGAATAGGACCGCTATTTTCTCAGCAGGAGTCTAAAATGGTTTGTTCTTGAACAATTGTTGGCATTTTTTTACTCTAGTATAGAGCCCAATCTCCACGCCAACAGCAATTACAGAGATGGGGGCCTCTGGGGTAAAGACACATTGGTGATGCCACATATGTCATTTCACTAGCAATCCCCTGGATGCCTCAGTATGCCTTAAAACCCCCTATGGAGTGAAGAGGGGGGACTGAGGATGGGGAAGGGCTCATTATGCTGCTATCAGCCGCTGATACTTTCATCTGATTGAATTCTAGATAGAGTTTACCATAAGCAAAATTCATATCTCAATGGATAAACTTCCCGAATCTTAGGAGGTAGGTTAGAAATTATTATTCTCTTTCTACAGATGAGAGAACTGAGACTGGACAGTTAAGTATTATCTTCACACCTTCTGTCCCTAATTCAGTGTTCTCTCAACTCCACTGAACTGCCACATTTTTAGTTAATGTTTGCTGGCTACCCTGAAGGGACCAGGAGAGATTCTTTTTTAAGAGAACATTTTTTTTTTTAATATATTTTTATTTATTTATTTATTTATTTTTGACAGAGAGAGAGAGAGAGAGAGAGAGAGAGAGAGAGAGAGAGAGAGAGAACTGAACTGGAGGAGCTCCCAGTTCAGCATATGGTTCTGCTCGGGCCCAGGCCAGGATTCGATCCTCGGTCCCCAGCTCTGCAAAGTGAGCGCTTAACCCACTGAGCCATCCCGGCTTCACCCAGGAGAGATTCTTAAAACAATTAGATTTATACCTGGATCCTCACAAGTTGAAATATTTTGCATCTTACAACTCAGGCTCAGATGAAAGTGGAATAATTCTCTCATCTATCCACCAATTTTTATGGTTCAGAATCCTGAGGGGCTGTTTTGCAGCTCCCAAAGCCTGCTCCTCTTTCCATCCATCAGAGGCATTCTCTAAGATTAAGTTATCATAGGAAGTTGCACTTAAGTGCAAACATATGGAGAAGGGGGTTGTTCAACAAGAGGCAGTAAGCATGACAGTTACCAGTACAAGCCTTCAAGTCGGAGAGCCTGAGTTTCAATTTTTCACCTGCAATATGCAAGCAGTATGACCAAGGTTGAGTGACTCAACCTCTCCAGGCCTAAGTTCTATCTTTCAAAGGAGGATAACAAAACTACCCCTTCCAGGGTGGTTATGAGAATATAATAAACTAATTCAGTCACTGGCATTAGTACATTTTCAATAAAGTTTGGCATTGCTAGTTTCATCCCCAAATTTTCCATGAACATCTTATGAATTTCTTTACCAGATAAACGGTCTGCCAAGAGTATAGCAAGAGTTACTAAAATATGGGGAATTGTGCTAGAAAATTGTATGGTTGGAGTACCACTTTAGGACAGGAGGTCCTACATGGGGCACATAGGACACCAAAGGAAGATACATGATGGTGAAATAGGAGGCATGGGAATTTGGAAGGTTAGATACGTATGATACAATGTTGCACATGGCTAGAAGAGAGGACTCCTATGTAATGAGTTAAGACTAAACACTCATGGTATTTATTTGTTTATGCTCTTCCTTTCTGGAACTGAAGATCAATCTCTATTAACTAAATCCAAAAGAAAGAGTTCTCAAATTTTCTTCCCTCCAAATAACATTTAGATGAATTAAATATAAATGAATATGAAGCAAATGGATTAAATTGCCACATAAGTACACAGGGGCTTGAGGAGCAAATGGAAAAGGCAGTTAGCAAAATGCACTCTGAGGTCACTGAACCTGAAGCACTTGAAAAGGTTATCTGCCAGGTGATCAGACCCAAAATGCAGCTGGATAGATGCCTGAAGGTATCATCAAGTCCAAATGTCACATGCCTGCAAAATCACTCCCAGGTGAGATGAACAAAGAAGATATCTTCAAGGAGAACTAGAAAACTGGATAAATACAAGGAAATGTGAGGAAAGAACGCTTCTGGGTAAAGAGACCTCCAAGTGACCGGAATACCCAGCAGGGATGAAGCTGTCCATTCTCACAGAGCGAGACAAACAGGAGCGGCAGCAGCTTGGAAGCCCAATGGCTGAGTTTAAATCTTTATTCTGCTGTGAACATAGCTGGATGACTGGACACAAATCACTTTATTTCTCTGAACCTAATTTCCACACCTTTAAGGTGGTTTAATAATGTCTGTCCTCACAGGGCTACTGTAAGTTTTAAGTGAATTTCTCTTTATTATGGTAAAAAACACAATATAAAATTTACCATCTTAACCATTTTAACTGTTTGCCTCAGTAGTGTTCACTCATATTCACATTATTGTAAAATAAATCTCTAGAACTTTACCTTGCAAAACTGAAACTGCACCCATTAAATGACAACTGCCCTCTACTCTGTCCCTGGAAACCAACATCCTAGTTTCCGTTTCTATGAAATTTTCTACTTTATTTACCTCATATAAGTGGATTCATACAGTGTATGACATTTTGTGACAGACAATACTATATTTTAATAAACCTGATTCTTTATAAGTATTGGCCTTCTTTCTTTGTTTTTTGATGTTGTTTTGTTTTTTAGCAAATATCAGTATGGCATGTCATTTATATTTTGTGTATTTTCCTTTTTTAGGCACACTGAATACTAGGTTGACCAGATATACCATTTAAAATGGTATAGAAAACAACAGTACTGCCCTGTTTCAAATGGTACATATGGTCAGCCTACCTGCCACCTTGAATTCAGCCCAGTGAGACGAGGCTGTCCACATGTACCATTTAAAACAGGACAGTACCATTTTTTTCTATACCATTTAAGATGGTACATCTGACCAGTTTTTCTTATAAGTAATAACATTCATTTATGACCAAGAGGCCTGGGATAAAGATGTAATGAGTGGCTCATAATAAAGTATAAAGAGCTAATTTGGCCAACTGAGTTTTGAACCCATAACAATGACATCATGGTACAATGATCCAATTGAGCTTAACAGCTCCTGTCTTCTGTTATCGTATTGCCTTTTCCTGACCTAATGCAGCAGATAGGAGTCATAAAGATCACCCCCAATTTTCATTCAAACATTCCTGGATTTCTTACATTGTCCACCTGTTTTTTCATTTTTTTTCCATCAAGGAAAGTCCAAAGAAGCTTGCATGCTTTGCATGCATCTTGGAACTAGATGGATTCTGTCCATATATTCTTACCTTCTTTCCTATTTTGTTAGCTAGATGAAACATTCCAAAAATGAACCTTAAATTACCTTCACCTCTTTGTTGTGAGTTACCATCCCAGCCAAAATTCTGCTTCCACATAAAAAGTGCTCATCTGCTGATAACATCACTATCAACAGCAACTAAGACTGAATTTAGTGGTCACCTGTAAGATTGTCTAACACTCCTATTTTGCTCTTTTTAATACTATTGCCCTCCCTACTTCCACATCATCTATGTTGAGATTTTTCATCATATCTGGACTCTTTTGGCAATAATTGCATCAAATAGTTTGTTTTTTCCTGCTTCTAAGACTTCAATTTTATTTGTGTTTGACTTATGTTTGTAAGACTCACTGAGGGAGCATTTTGAACATTCAAACGTCCAGTTTCCACTTTCTGAGCATCTGATACCATAGTTAGAGGGAGGGCTTAGGAGGTGGCATTCCCATCAAGGGTTCCACGTGACTCTGACAGTCCTCTGACCCCACAGAGAACCACTACTCTATTGCCTATCACAGGTGGGGCCCAGGACTGCTCCCCAAGCCTGGAGAGGATGGGGAAGATTTAAAGCCTACTCATATTTAGTGGACAATTAACTTACAGAGCAGTAGTACCAACTGTGGTATCAAAATCTATTCCAGTCATATTTTCTAATCTAATTTTTTTAACTGGCCAAGCAAAAATCAATCCATGAATGTTACAAAATTCCCCTGAATGATTTATGAACTGGGTGGGATTTTGGATGACAAAATCAGAGCCACAAACTCTCTTAACTCAAGTAGCTCACACGCTAGTTGAAAAGATAGATGGGTGAGAAGTTAAAAGTAAATTCCAGTGTACATTTGATAAGTACTATTCCAGAGATAGGAAGTGGGAAAACAGAGTACAAAGCTGCTAACTCAGTGACTTTAGGGAAGAAGTTGAAGGATAAGTACACATTTTTAGCAAAACAAGGGAAACAGAATATGTGTAAAGTGCTTAATATAACTGTCCTGTCCACAGAATGGCCAGGCATTCAGTGTGGCAGAGGACTCGGTGATGACATGTGGGGAAAAGACCCTTCATTTCAAACCCTAGCAGATGGGTCTGACCAGGAGCTGAAGAGAAGAGCACATGAGGCATGGAGTGGAAGTGAGTAGATATAAAGCACAAAGGGGTTGTTCAAATCCAGTCAAGATCAGCCTGGGGCCTACTTGAGGCCTCTTCAGAGGCAGAGAATTGTTTAAATGCCCAGAAAATTGTACCCAGATGTTTTGACATGAGTACCTCATTTCCCACAAAGTCAATTAGATGCATTTCTTGCTTAGATGTAGAGCTCTGGTCTCTGTCAGATTATTATGCACTCCAGGGGGATATGCTGTTCAGTCCTGTCGCTTTTCTCCAGTGTAATTGTCATATGTTGTGTCTGGAGCGAATGGATGCTTGCTTGCTTTTTAATAGTTAGTCAGGTGGTGGTGGTAAGAAAAGCTGAATAGAAAAAACAAGTTGGGCTGAGCTTCATTTAATGGCAGGGTAATGAAAATTAAAGAAGAGTCCAAGCACAGCTGACATTGATCTTGTGTACTGAGGTGAAGGAGGGCAGAGGTGGTCTACCTGCCATTCCTTTAGCTCAGTTTCCCCCTGAGTACAAGGGCTGGGGTGAGGCAAGCGATGCCAGGTGAAGTTTGAAATTGTTTCAAGTCCCTGAAGAGAAACCCTTAGCATGATCAGCATAGCAGACTAAGCCTGTCTTTAAAATATACCCTTCTCATTTCTTCATGCTTTGCCCACTCCTAGCACTTCCCCCTCACAGTACTTTCATGTGGCCCCATTTTGCCAAGGTCCCCCCTGAAGAACTGTATAAGGCCTGTCCAACCAGGAGGTTCGGTACCACTTTGATCTACCACATCCAACAGGAAATATTAATGGAGCTGTCCAGCAAACAAACTACTGACAGATCTTCCAAAGACCCAGGAATCTCTAAGATAAAGGTTTAGATCACTTTATTAGACAAAAACAAAAACAAAACAAAACACAATCACTCAATTAGAGGCAAAGAGAATATAGAATGAGTAATGTCAGAGGAAATACATTAATATCATCCATCAGGGGTCTCCAAACTACGGCCCGTGGGCCGGATGTGGCCCGCGAGGCCCTCTCATCCGGCCTGTGGAGACCTTTTTATCTGAATAAAATAGTATTAAATAAATAATTAAAAACAACATCTATGTTTTGATTCTTTTTTATTTGGACCTCGGGTGTGTAGTCGGCCCCCAAACTAATGTTTGATAGTTAATGCGGCCCATGGGCTGAAAAGTTTGGAGACCCCTACGTCCTTGCAAGTAGTTAGAAAGTGATTATTTTAGCTTCTACATGTATTCTTCTTGGCATTTTCTACTAACCACTGAAGCCTGCACCTCTCTAGTTAACACCACACTCTTCTATCCAACTGACTTTGACATCTGCCCTTAGAGGTCTTACAGACATCTTAAACTTACCGTGTCTAAAAACAGACTTTTTATCTGCCCCAGTCTTCTCTTATCAGAATAGATGGTAATTTACAACTTTCCATTTCCTCTGGTCCAAAACTATGACATCATTCTTTATTCAGTCTTTTCTCACACTTGCCATTTAATCTATCAGCAAATACAGTTGCCATTTGATCTTCTATATAAGTCCAGCATTCAATTATTTCTCATCACCTCTACCACTAGTTTTCCAACCCAATCCACCCTCATTTCTTCATTAATCAGGATCCTTCTACTGATAGCTCCTGAGAATTTTCTGCATTAAGGCTAAGAAAACTTTCACTGAGCTCTTCAGCCACCGTTCTAAGCATTTCATCAGTATTAACTCATTTGACCCTCAAAACAACTTTATGAAGTCAGCACTTACCTCCTAATCTCCAAATGAGGAAACTGAGGCAAGAGGAGGTAATCATCTTTCCTAAGTTCTCAGACCTGCCCAGGTTATTGTCCTTCTTGAGGTCTGGTTGATTGACTGCCCCTTCCTCTAATGCTGGACACCCCCACTATCCTTATAATATGTTATTATTAATAAAGATAACTTTATTTTGCTTGTATCTGAAGAACCATTACATGCTGGTCTCAACCATCAGAGTGTCTTTCCCTGTGTTTCTTTCCCTTAAGAATGGGTACTTGGGAAAGCCAGGATGGCTCAGAGGGTTAAGCACTCACTTTGCAGCCCTGGGGTCCAAGAATTGAATCCCAACCCCAGCCCTTGCAGACCCACATGCTGAACTGGTGTGTGGCCCCAGTTCAGTTCTCACTAAGGTGAGCTTTCCATGTGGGAGGCCCCAGTTCTGGCCCCAGCTTGTGGGGTTGTGCCTCCCATGCAGGAGGCCCCTGGCCCAGTTCCTGCCCTGCGCAGCCACCCACCCACCTGTGTGAAACAAAACCATGTGAAAAACTGATGGTATAAAACTATGGAGACTGCTCTGGGCCCTCCCCCTTCTCTGTCTCTCTGTCTCTGTCAAAAACAATAAAATAAATCTTTTTGAAAAACCAGGTACTTGATTAATTAGTGCTCATAACTATTAAGTGTTATGTGTGTGGCCTCATAGGATTAAAAAAAATTGCATTTTCATAGAAGACTCCTAAGTATGCAATCCCTTAAGTCTAGAGAATTAATTGCAAAACTCCTGGCAGCACAAGTTCATAATGGAGTTATATTTTGAGGGTAGGGGTGGGGAGGGACAGTGGGATCTGCTCACAGATAATTCCCCTAAAGTTGCATCTCATAACTGATTCTTAGCCTTGACAATAGTCCCTAAACTTCTCTATGTTTAGCCTGAAGCCTAAGAAAATATCTTTCAGTTGCTCTCCTGCCCCAATACCCAATATTTTTTCTGAAAACCTGCCTACTGGTAAAGTTCCATGATTTTTTGAGAAGATTTAGAATGTCAGATTAAGGTACTTGGCAAACTAATAAATATATGAAGAAAAATAATCTTTTTATCTTCCCACACTTCCTTCCCTATAACTCTTTCCAATTTCTCTCTTTCTCTGTCATTTCCAAGAGGTTAAAGGAGCTCCATATACCATGCCCGAGATTTTTCTGGTGTCTAGTCTCTAAAATGTTCCACATGTAACACTGAAGATCTGCATTAAGTAGAGATGTTGATTTTTTTAATGTGGCCAATTATTTCCTCCCACAAGAAAAGTATTAAAATGGCCCTTGGAGCCAATTCTTTTAGAACTACTTTAACATAATTTAAAATAAGGTCAAATTTGCCAATTGTCAATGAAACCAGTAGTAAAAATGAAACCTTCAGGAAATGATTTACTCTAAACCACATTGAAAATGGATGGACTTACCAAGAATATATTTGAAAAACTAGCCCTTAGTTTGCTAACCGCATGCAAAGGGATATAGAAGGTGCTCTACATTAGGACTCACTGGACAGACTTCTCTGCATTAGGACTCACTGGACAGACTTGAGGGTATTCCAGATTTGATTATGTCCAAGGTAAGAAGGGTCAGTCCCAGTGGAGGACTTATAAGGAACCAAAATAATCATTGGTTAGTAATATGAAAACAAACATCACATCTCCAACTCCTGTGTTCATCCTCAGTTTATCTCATACTCTATAAACTAGCAAAATGAGAATTCAGAAATTGAATATAGACAGGGAGAAACAACAAAAGGAATACATAGTTAACTATGTTAATGGGGGTAGAGGATGAGGATTATTCATATTGCAGAATACTTATTGCATTCATTCCTTCTTTCACTCAGCAAAGATTCCATTATATGTTCTAGGAAAACCATGATAAACAATGGTCTCATCTTTGATGCTAGAGTGGGATGTAGGCACAAAGGTACTGTGAAAAGCACAGCAGAGAAAGCTTCAAAAGCATATAATGGAAGTTAACTGGAGGGCAAGTTAGGCTTGTTTGGGGAAGGGACAACAATCAGTGCCAAATGTGAAGAGTTAATAGAAGTTAGCAAACTATAGAGTGTTGTACAAAAGAGTATGTTTAAACATCTGGAAAAAGAGGAAAATTAAATAAATACAACCAGTCAGGATCCAAGGTGCTAAATGGAAGCAGGAGGTAATGAGGTTGAAAAGATAGAGGCAAAATGTTTTAGCAAGTTTTAAATTTAATTTTAGAAGCAAATATATGCCATTGAAGGCATTTAAGGTATAACAATAGTAATATAATTAGACTTACAGTTGTCGAAGACTATTCTGCATGTAGGCTAGAGACCGGAATTGAGAAAGATAAGAATGAATAATCAATTTAATTCACTTACTAAAAATACGTTGCCTAACTACTGGCTAATATTTTTCTGGGTGCTAAGGATATGGCAGCAGTAAATAAATAAACAGTAGGAACATCAGAAAGGAAATAAATATGACAATCCAGATGAGAAGTAAGACTGCCTGGATCAGGATGCCATAAGGGACAGAAAATGTGAGAGATTTATGAGAGATTTTCCATAAGATTTAGTGATAATGTGACAGCAGAGATAAGCATGGAGGAAAGAGGAGTCAGGATGAGTGCCAAGTCTTTTGTCTTGAGCTAGAAATGCAATTAAAAAACAAAACAAAACAAAATCTGAGGAATCAGCAAACTTGTAGGACTTGTGGATGAATTCAGTCTTGGGCATGTTTCCAAAAGATTTTAAGGTGCGTTGAAGCACAAGTAGATAAATCAAATATGAAGTTTTATACAAATCGCTGGCGCTTAGCTGGGTGGGGTCAGAGGTGGATTCGGTTTGTCAGTGAAACCATGAAAATAGATGAGATGAACTAGGAAGAGTACAGAAATTTTAAAAAAAAGCCCTAGGGAATTCCAACATTTACAGATTACTTAGAGAAAGAATTGCCTTAAAAAAAAAAAAAAAAAACTATATGAGAATAAATAACCAAAGAAGCCAGAGTAAGTTGTGTTTTTTTTCTGGAGTTTTCCTCCAGTTTTAAAAATTGGAATTTTTAGAAGTAGGCGATGATGGCAAAAGTTTTCATGAGTTCAAGTAAATTAATGACTAAAAACAGTTCATTAGATTTAATGACATGAAGGTCACTGGTAGCCTTGATGAGAACAGTTACAGTGCAGTTGGTGAAGGTAGAGCCACATTAGGATGGGCGGAGACGTGAATGTGAGACTGGAAAATAGATGATCTGTAAGGACAACTTCTTTATGAAGAAGGTGGAAGGGGACGTGGGGGAAAGCAGGAAACCAAGATATGATTTGGTCCAGGTAAAAATAAATTGGACTTTCAGATTTTATCAAGGGAGCTAAAAACCCAGCTAAAAACCGCAATAGGAAAGATTCCCAGTAAGGGGTAGTCAGGCACGCTTCCAATACTCATCACCCGCCACACAGCTGGTAGCTTTCACTGTTTTCTCATTCTCATCTGTATTCCAACTACTTGCTATTTTGTTCTTTTTGGTTTTTTTTCCAGTGGGAGAAATCTGAGACAGTTTATAGCAGTGTCCAAGCTTTGGCTTCCCTGGGCCACATGGGAAGAAGAATTGTCTAGGGCCACACATAAAATACATTAACACTCACAATAGCTGATGAGAAAAAAAATACATTGTAAAGAAAAACATCTCATGTTTTAGGAATTTGTATTGGGGCTCATTCAAAGCTGTCCTGGGCTGCAAGTTGGACATACTTGATTTAAAAGCTGATTGCAATGAATCAGTAGACTTCAAGAAATTAAAGTTCCTGGAATTAGGAGAGATTTAACAAAAGGATGAGCCCTTAGAAAATGAGGAGGGTGTGGAATTTAACACAGAGTATAGGAATTTGTCTTTTATAAGAGAAGCTTATATGACCGCAGATGAGGAAAATACAATTTAAACAGGTAAATGGTAACCTTAGTAGCACTAAGTTGAGGAAGTTTCTGTCTGATCGTGTCTATTTTCTATGCAAAAAAGGAACCCGATCTGTCAGCTGACTTGAAGGAGGACAAACTTGATTTGAAAATTTGAGAATAATGGGACAGTTTAAAATGGGAGCATGAAGAAAAAGTTGCTGGGACTGGGGGGATGACCATGGATTTATGGCCATTTCAGTCTGTTCAAAGGTGTGATTTCTTCATAAAATAACCAATAAATCAATATAGGATCTGAATAACTGAGTCATTGGATTCATCCAGGGTTTGGGCTTTCTCCAGGTTGGTATAATGAACACAAAGCATGAGAGTTTAGGTTATTAGAAGAGAGAAGTTGAAATAGTATCATATGTTAGCTGGAGAAGAGTGAGATAAAGGGAGAAGATAGAGGAATCAATGAATGACAAGTCCTGATGTTGAGAAGTAAGAGGTAACAAAAATTATTGAGTCAGAACTATTTATGGTGTCAGGTAGGTACTAGATTTACTGGGTGATCACTTCATAAATTATGTAAATGTCTAATCACTAAGCTGTACTTCTGAAACAAATATAATATTGTATGTCAACTGTAACTAAAAAATTAAAGAAAATAATCATGTCAGCAAGCTTGGAGCAATGAGTCTAAATTATGTCTTCAGAACAGTTTTAGCTGATGACAGGCTCTGGGCTGGCTGCACTGGAGTGAAACTGTCTAGAGAAACAGGTCCTTGAGAAGAGAAAGGAACTGGCAGATCAAGAAGTTGGGTGGGTCATCCAGAGAGCATGAAAATCCATCCGGATGATGACTGGACTTTGGAAGCAGAGGCAAATCATGACTGGGAGTGAAAACTAAATGAGGAGTCACTGGGTGGTCAGTAGATAATAGCAAGAAGGGGAGACTGGAGGATGATGAAGCCAAAACTCATGAGCCTCAAAGGAGCAAATAATCATGATCTGGAAACTTTAGGGAGTGAAAAGCTCATCACGAAGTCTCAGTATCTGAAATAAGCAGAGGCTCTAGCTGAATGAGCCGCAATGGAAGGAGAATCCTCAGATGGGATCCAAGTTTCTGCTACAACCAGGAGGTGTAGGGAGCAATAAAGAAATAGTGTGACAATATAGAGGATTTTATTAATCACTAAGCAGGAATCTGAATGGTGAATGAAAGGGGACAGAAGAGAAAGTAGGATGGAAGATTATATCAGGGGAGAGGAAGCACAAAAATATACCGGAAAGGGAATTTATAAAAGCAGGAACAATCTGAGACATGTAGTATAGAGGAAGATTAATGATGTGATGCCCTTTTAATCCTGTTACTTTAACCATTGGTCCAGTGTTTATTTAAAAAGATTAAGGGAAAATCTGATTTTCTATTGATAAAAATTATATTTTTATGGTCAAAATATGGGAAGTTAACACTTGCATTAAGCAAGTGGCAGGAGTTTTGTTTTGGTTTGGTGTGTGTGTGTGTTTTATCTGTTTTGTTTATTTTTTGAGATATAAAGTTGTTCCCTGTATTTTCTTCTTCTAACCAAGCAGGTATTGGAAGAGGACCCTTTGTCTCCCTGACCTCATGTTCCTTACTGAGGGTTCTGCTAGAAGAATACCTCCAACATCCTTGGCTTCTTTACTCTTCCCTTCCCAAGGGAGAGTGACAGGTTGAATTGGTGAGCTTGAGAGCAGTTAACATTGGATGCTTGGCTTCCCAGTTCCTCCCTCTGGTCTTTCTACCCACAGGATGAGCCCGTTACCTGCTCACTGCCATGGGGAAAGCTGGAACAGGTTTCTGAAGAGTAAGTTAATAGAAGTCTGCCCGTGACTGGCTGCTTGAAACTTCCTAATTCGGGGGTATTCGGAAGCCCACAGTGAACATAAAATAAAAAGATACTTTCTCAAATCACCTTCCGCAGTAGGAAAGCTAGCCATTTTTTATCTCCATTCTTCTGTCTCCTGTGACTCATTCCTCACACGGATCCAAACCCAGGATGAAAATCTAGGAATTGTGCCTTATTTTCCTATTAATCCCATAACAAGTGATCACCAATTTAGTGACGTAACATGATACAAATTTACCACTTGATGGTACTGTGTTTCACTGGTTCCGGGGATTAGGACATGGCATCCTCAGGCCACGTGTCATAGGCTGTCCATTACCCCATTCTCAACTTCCTGCTTTGAGGCAGGAAGTAGCATTAGCACAAGCACATTTTGCCCAGACATTGTTTCCCACTGCAGACAGTTTGCTAAGTGACTTGGAAGGCTTGAAGAGAAAGGGTACTTGAAGGCAAACACAAAAATAGAGGAGTTGCCTCGGGGCTAACGAGGGATTTGGTGGGCTTGGAAAGTAGAGAGAGGTCTGTGGCTTCCGGAGTTAGCCAGGAACCTTTCACTCACCTGGGACTATGCAGGATGTAATGAATATGTAATGACCAGGTGTGCTGGGGGGAGGCAGGAACCCAGCACCAGAAGTCTCAGGCCTAGAGGAAAGCCCCATTCCCCATGGGGATGCATAAAAACAGAAAACCACTAGACCTCATGGAATCACTGTGGCTGGGACATTGTCACAGTGACTAGAATAGACAGAATCATGGGGCCTTCTCCCACTTTCTAAATCATCATTACAGGACTTGCTCAAAAGAAGCACAACTTTTATTCGCCTTCATTTCATTCAGAAAAGTTTCCTATTTGTCTATAGTTATTGTCCTCCTCCCCGTCCTCTTTAGTTTTCCTTCATGATTTTCTAAGCTACACAATTTCTTGGAAAGCAGTATTAAAATATATGCATTTTACATAATTTTAAATAATAATTAATTTTCAGTACACGGAATAATGTCATGCATTGTTCAGTTTTTCTAGTCAACTGAGACACAAGGTAGCAGCTAGCTGAACGTAAGGCTGATAGATATAATATGTAGGCACAGAGATGAAAATATATATATATTAAAAATGAAGGTATTATCAGGGGTCCTGACTGAAGTAGAGCAAATATATATTCCTATAAGGAAACCTGCATTAACTACCCCAGATTTCCAACATTTCTAAGAATTCTGACTTGCCCTTTAATCTGGTTTTACTAAAAAATGCAGAAATTCAGAGAGTACCGTCTGTTAGAGGAAGTTCTAGGTAAATAGTGATGTGAAGCAATGCAGTTGCACGGTGAGAAACTAGACTTTATGGAGTTCATTTGCAGCTCCCTGTGGAGGGCCTGGGGCTTTGAAATGGAACAAAGGGCTCGCTCCTTTGCCTCCTGGTCCAATAAAGGAGCAGCGGGGTGATGGGTTCAAAGGGGTGAGCAGGAACCTTGCGCCCTGCATGTGGGAATGGGTAAGATTCCTCTCTGCTTTCCCAGGCTACAGTTCAGCTCAGTCCTGAGTTTGTATCAGCCCTGAGAAGGAAGCTCTTTGCTGGACTGCTAGCCACAAGACTTCAAGGGCACAGTTTAGATTTTTTCCTTCAATTTCTATTTTTGCTAGACTTTTACTCCTGAAGATATTTTTTGCCTTTACTCTGAGTAAATACAGCAGTTATTTATCAGATATTTATTTGCCTGTGGCTCTCTAGCATCCTATCTTTCTTTGGGGAGAATACCCCACTCCATGGAGTCTTGTGGAAGAGCTCATTTCTAATATCCACCTTCCCCTGCAGGCTCCTCCTATGGAAACTCATAGGACCTATGATCCATCAGTCAGACACACTTGTTCCTGAGACAAGAATCTTGAGCAACTGTAACCAAGGCTGAAGGAAACAGGTCGAATGGGTCAAAAGTGGTAGAAAAGCAGCAGCATTCAGAGGACGGTGGCTTTGCAGCAGTAGAGGTCACTCAGAACTCAGGCTGGTTCTATGCATTATTTATGACCTGTAGATAATCATACGCAATCAACTCTGTTATCAGAATTTATAGGAATTAACAGTGGTGCAGAATAATTGGAAAGAAACATGTAGTGAAAAAAAAAGCCAAAAAACCTAGAGGATATAACTGAAAGGAGCTAATATTTAGCTTGAATTCTTCAGGATTCCAAGATAATTCTAGGTGCCACAGAGAGATTCCAGTTCTTCTTTCCTTTCACATTGATAAATAAGGCTGTGCTTACTCAGGAAAACTCTAATATAATACCTTTTACTTAAAGAAAAGTAAAGTGCTCTTAACAGCTTAAAAAATATATATAGGGGAAGCTGATATGGCTCAGTGGGTTAAGAGTTCACTTTGTAGCCCTGGAGACTGAGGATCGAATCCCAGCTCCAGCCCAGATGGACCCACATGCTGAACTGAGGTGTGCCCCCAGTTCAGTTCTTGCCAGGGCCTATGCGGGAGGCTCCTGGCCCAGTTCCTGCCCTGCACAGCCCTGTGCCCACCTGTGGAGTGAAACTATATGGAAAACTAATGTCAACTATGGAGACTTCTCTGGGCCCTCCCCCTTCTCTGTGTCTCTGTCTCTCAAAAACAATAAAAATAAATCTTTAAAAAAAAAATGCAGACCCAACATAAAATGACAGGTGTGATATCGGCCAACCAAAGGTCCACAGAGATGTCAAAAAAATAAAAAATCAGTTTAAATGTTCTAGAGAGAACACTCACTTCTCATAAGAAGTACCAATAAAGCAGCCCTTTGCCAAATTAAATAACATACTGATTACAGGTTTTCAATTAGGCCACAACAACCAACCACGTAAAGTGAAACAGCCTTTCCATCAAGGTAATAACATTGGTTTATTAGTTCCAAAAGTACTCTTGAAAGACACACAGCTGTTTACTAAGTATAGACATATGAAAGAAACATGTCAATGACTGCCAACACTAAAGAATCTTTGTTAAATTAAATGGTAACAGGGGCTGCTCAGTTATCACATTCAAAGCCTCATCATTAAAGAACTCTGGGAATTCGTAGCTTGAATCATTTAGTTATACAATATTCACTTGCATTTTTGGTTTTAAAAAGAAAATTCTTACCTAGTGTTAAATGTCAATGAAATTATATAAGTGGTACATCAAAAGTCTGCTATAAATGAATTCTGAACTACAGGAAGATCCTCAGAAGGCCTAAGGAATCTAAGTTTATAAAGTTTAAACAGTTTGGCACTAACTGTTAAGCAAGTTTCTTTCATTTTAAGTGCTTTTCCTATGTTACTTGTTTTTCCCCCCAACAAAAGGGGGTGGGGGGAATAAAATGTGAATATACATATCTTGAGGACTTGTAAAAGACTTTTAATTCCACTCTACCTCCTGCATCTAATCTATGGTATGTTTGTATTAGCATTGACTCACATGTTAAATTAGAAACTAATTTATTCAAGCTGATATCTGTCAACTACTGTACTCTGGAAACAAAATGACAGAGAGGCAGTATCTGCTGTCAAAGGAATGAGCACTGCCTGGTTGGATCTCTCTAGCCCGTCTTTCCGATAGAAAGGGGAATAGCCATGTTAATAACAGCCCCGTGCTTAGAGGTCCTGTGGCTGCCACTCTCACCTCCCACGCTCCACGCCCACTACCGATTCACAGCATCTCTGGGTCTTGCTCCCCGAAGAGCAGGAAGCCTTCAGAAAGAGAAAAAGGGCCTCCAGCTGCAAACATCAGTGCCCACCAGCTCAAGGCAGCTATCCCCCAGGCTCCAGCCCCTCACCACACACCACCCCCACCACCTGAGTGCAGTCGCAGGTGGAAATGGCTGAGCCTGCACCCGGCTGGATGGAGGCCTGGCCCTCGATTTTAAGTCAGAAGAAGGCAGGAGAGGCTGCTGGAGTGGAGAGTTGAGAAAGATTTGGCAGCAGCCACAATCAAAATCCTAACTTCAATATTTGCAAACTCTTGATAATCAGTCATACCTCCTAATTCCGCAGAGATGCTCTGTTCGGAAAATTCCTAACTACATATGCTATAGATAGAACTATATATGCATACGGAAGTCACAACGATGATCACGTTTTATCCACACTGACCTTTTCTTAACATGGCATTAAATGCAGTCCCTTATGTAATTGTATTATACCATTCATTGGAATAGGAATTACATAAACACATTTTATGAATGGAAATCTCCTATTTTTATAACGACTGATACCCAGATGTCATAAGCGTGTCCAAATGAAAATATGCTTGCTCAGAACTTTATAATGATGTTCTTTTGGGTTGAAATCTCCTGGTGAGGTTATAATACTAAATATTTTCTTTACTTTTATTAAATCCTGCTAATTTAGATTTGCTTAAAGAAAAAAAAACCTCTTATTTATAAATATCTTACTTTGTTTCAAAATGACTTAAGGCAGCAAAATAAAATAAATTAGAAGTAAGTATGTGTGGGGTAGGGGAGAACAAACAAACAAAATATAAAATTAACAAGTTAATACAAAAGAATGTAAAATAGATCCAGGAGAGAGGCTGATCTGATTGCATCCTCTTTACATAGCCTGTACCACTTAGCTGAGTTGAATGTCCCTATAGTCATTCATTTTAATAATTAATTATTTAGTGTCTATGATCCAAAATACTCTCCATGTAACTTTTCCCTCCTCAACTTTGAGAGTAATGTCCTCTTACAACGGTCCTCCCCTTTATCCTCTTTTTTTTTTTCCACATTTTTATTGTTTGAGAGTAGAGAAAGACAGAGAGAGAAGGGTGGCAGGGAGGACCCAAAGCAGTCTTCATAATTGTACATCATTAGTTGTGACAGTTTCATGCCACACAGGTGGATGTGGGGTCATGTGGGGCAGGAACTGAACTGGGGGCCTCCCTCATGGGAGGTGAGAACCTTCAAAGCCATCCTGGTGGTTACCAGTTGCACCACAGTTCAGCACATGGGTTTGCACAGGCCGGGGTCAGGATTCGATTCCTGGACTTCGCAGTTGCAAGGCAAGCACTCAACATGTTGAGCTATCCCTGCATCCCTCTTAATTCTTTATTCCTTCCTTCCATACCTTAAGTTGAGGAATACGATTTTGTTCTATTCTCAGTCTCTTTGCTTTTCCAAGGTGACCAGACATCCCGCTTTTGGCAGGACAGTCCCGATTTTTAACAATTTGTCCTGCGTCCCGCGGTATTTTAAAAAAGTCCCGATTTTTGGAAAGAATGCATGACAAGCTAGGGAACGGCGGGAGTAGACCAAATTTTTAATCAAGAACCCCCTCCCCCCTGGTCAATGGTGTCCCACTTTACCAATGTTAAAATCTGGTTACCTTTTAACCTCTCTAGAATTCTAAAGTAAGTAATTCCTAAATACAGGAGCAAACTTTCCATAATTCAAGCTCTGCATTTCCAAAAGGCCACAGACGTCTCCACCTTAATGACCTGCCAGCACCACAAACTAGTGACAACTACTCTGTGCTGCCCGCCAGAAAGGCCATTCTCCAGTGCGCACACTCACACACCACAGACACAAAACCGGCCTGTCTCCTTCACTTCATGAGGGTCACTGCCAAACTTCTAGTCCCATGGAAGTAGCTTGTCTCATCACTCACCAGCCTGTCACCTACCCTCTCTATCACCCTTACCACCAGTACAAGCAAAAGTGGGAGGGCAGAGTCTGGGAAGCACTGCCACATGGATTCATATGAAAGAGGCATAACAGGCCATCTGCTTATAGAAAGATGAGCTGGTGAAAAAGTCTGATTTAAAGAGAAAAAAGGAGCAAAAACAGACTAGCTTAGGAATGACAAAGAGACATAATCATGGTTGCAAAAGATAAAATATTTATAAAATAGTGCTACTCTGTGGCAACAAGTGTGAGATACAAGGCTCATACATTTCATTATTGCTTTAAGTAAACACGTAACATTTCCAATGGTATTGCTTTAAGAAATAGATGGTTTTAAATATACACAGAAACCATGGATATTAAAATTGCTTGGGAGTATTTATTTGCTTATACTAATAAATCTGTTTTAGCTTTTATTCAACATTGTATAATTGTCATTAAAAAGCTATTATTTTTTGAACATTTATTATGCACCAGACAGTCTTCTAAACACCTCAGATTGGAAGTCTCCTTGCACTGCCGTAAGGTACTGGTATAGAGATGAAGAAACTGAAACCTCATAAGATTAATTCTTTTTTAACACAGTAGAGCATGAAATGGAACATAGTAAGTCTGATTCCAGAGTTCATCATATTAACCAAATTAAGGCTTAACCATTCATGTAGGATATGTCATAGTTACAAAGTAACCCCCAACTCTTAGTGGTCTAAAATAGTAGTTTATTTCTTTCCCAATTAAATCACTAAGTCCAATCCAGTCAAGCAATTCTCCAGGCAATTGCTCCCAAAAGTAACCTTGCTGCTCTACCACCAACACACAACTTCCACAGTTGCCATGTAGGGAAAGAGAGCTGGGCAGCTGCACACTGGCTTCTGAATACCTCAGCATGAGTGACACGTGGCATTTTTGCTCATGGCTCACATCTCAGACTAATCACAAAACCTAAGTACAATAGAAGCCAGAAAAGTCTTTCTGAGTGCCCACAAAGAGAAAAATGAAATGGGATCTGGAGTCTCTGCTATAATGCTCTCAATCACTCAACCTGAAAATTCTTGAAGAGGCCGTTTTGTGTGTAGTATATAACTCCATATGACAGCACGGCATTTAGGAAGGGCCCTATGTCTAGAACTACATCCTTAAGGAAATTGAAAGAGCACATAAGATTTCTAAGGGCCTGGATCGTATTCCAAATCAAAAGGTCATGAGTAACTTGTAATGTAAATGAAGAGAAATTTGGTTTTGCCTCTTAGAAAGATGAGCAAAAACAAAGAATATACTTAACAACCAATCAGGACAAAACATATCAGAACAAACACCAGCCTAAAGAGCCATTGTAGACATTGGAACTCATTCTTGTTACAGGAGAAAAGAGAAGAGGTCAGCGAGATGGCTGGAGACTGCAGGATAATGCGATCTCTCTCCCTGACCCCAAGTTTTTGCTAAAGTTGACCAGATGATTTTGAATAAGTGATTTTTTTATTTTTTGTGGAAAATGATGAAAGAGTTGCACCCCTGGGTTAATGTGAGCTGCATGGGAAGCAATCGGTTGGACTTGGGAAACAGAAGCCAAGAAGGCCATGAGACAGTCATGCCCCAGGAAACAGAAATCTAGAATTTAAATCCTCACTTTGCCCTAATTTATTTCTTATTCAGACTAAAACCAAGTATGAATTCACATTCATAGGGTTGGCAGGAAAAACTCATATCAGTTGTGTCTGGGGGTCACCCTCCTTAGGATTTTGTTAAAGTCCCAGAGCATTATGCAAAGCCAAGCATCAGGGACTCCCCTTTAGGTCACCAGTCATCATTGGCCAGGACTGGTCACTTACCCATCCACAGATACCACGAGGAGGCTCCAAAGCTCCCCAAGGGTAGCTCTACTCCTTCTGTGCCTCAGGTCGGGTTCTGGAAGCATTGCCAGGTTGAGAGGCCCTGTGCTGCAGGTCCAGTGTTTCTGGGGCATCACGGAGTTACCCTTCTAAGCGCTCACCTACCCAGGGAACAGCCACAGACTAGAAGAGGCTAGCATCCTGCCAATCTTGGGTAGAATTTCTTTCACCTCTCTTGCTACTGTTTGGGTGACGCAGATGAGTGTCTCAGACTTCCAGTCCCCAGGACTGTGAGAAATAAATTTCTGTCACTTACAAGCCACCCAGTCTATGGCATCCTGTTACAGCAGCCTGAACTAAGACTTGGGATTCCCTGATCTCCCCTTTCCCTCCAGGATACCTTGAATAATCCCAGCAATATTTGTAGGTCTTCGTAAAAGACAGGAAGATGCACTAACCTCACGTACTACCTACTTTCAGTTCTTCCAAACTCCCTGAGGCAAGTACATACTAAAGATGGAACTGCTTTGAATGGTGGAGAAACAGCAAGAAAAACACAGCAAAACCCACCCATGTACGTGTATAGCATACACACATACACCACAAAAAGCCCTTTTTTTCTTTTTTTTGGTAGGAAATACACCAGACTAATGACAGTGGTTATCTCTGAGAAGGGAGATTATGGAATTGGATTTTCTCTGTTTCCTACACCTTCTGTGGTGAACACATGTTAACTCTGACAAGAAATAAACAACAATCGCTGTGGCTGAGGGGCGCTCGCCAGCAGCTGGGGCTGATGGTTTCCAGCCTGCTGACACCCTCCGCCTGGCGCTCTTGCTCCCCTCTGCTGTCAGGTTTTCTCAGGCACAGGAGCCTGCTTAGCCTAGGGGCACCGAGAAAGTGCTGTGAGGTGACGACCCTGAGGCCAGTCCCCCACCGATGGGGGCCCGGAGTCACCCAGTGTTTCAACGCCCTTGCCTCTCATAGCACAATGCTGGCATGTGTACCACAAAGTACCTCAGAGAGTTCCAGGGACATCAGCTCCCAACTGCCCGGAACGGATGTGCCCCTCCACACACCCTGTAGTGGCAGTTTTCACTTCCCTGTCTCACCTTTCCCAGTTCCCCAGCTGTGCTCCCTAGCATCAGTTCCAAATAAAGTCCTCTTGGCAGGGTCCAATGTGAACCAAGAGAAAGGGAAGGTCAATATTTCACAATGACAAGCTGGTTCACGTCCATCTATACTGCAGTGGGCTTTGCTAAGAGCTTTACTGACCCAGGTTAACAGAATTTCTACCACCCAAAACCCTTGGATTACCAAGCACCTGTCTTTATCCTTTATCTGTGTACCTGCACAGGACCTAACACAGAGCCTTGCCCATATTAATCATTTGCCACCAGCAGCATCTCCATGATGGTTAGTCACCATTCATGGGCACTCTCTCGATACGAGCTCTCCATGAGCCGTTGCTCCCACAATTTGCCAGTATGATGAGAATTTATATGCATAATGATGAGACAGAAGAACTAATTGCATAGTCCTCAAGAACCATCAAAGAAAAATTGAATTACGTTTACTTAATTGTCGTATCATTCTTCAAACAGTGGCAGTCCACCTGTGGGCAACCTCTCAGTTAACCAGAACAGCTTAACAGCAAGACCCTGAGTGTGCTGAGCAATCTGAAATACACAGGGCTTTACTGGCTGCATCACGGAAGGCCTGCCTACCACACCTGATTCGGTCACTAGTCCTGTCCTTGTGCCCACAATTAGCGTGTAGCTCTCAGCATGGCACCCTGGAAGCCAGAAAGGAGGGTGAACGGAGGACAGTGGAATCCATACAGCTTGCCTGGACTCTGATGTCAGACACAAGTCTATAATCTTTGTTTCCACATTTAAACTAGCTCATTATGACCTAACAGATATTTGACAAAGGTGAGCATAATGTTCATGGCCTTTTTAAATACCAAGAAAAGAGACTCAGGCATTTGGTGGCATTTAAAAACTTCCAAAAAATGTTTCTCATCCCTCACTGCATTTAAAACACAGGATTCATTTAGGACAGATTGTGCCAAAAGAAAAAAAAGTCAGGGAAGTTTCTCCTAACTTCTGGTGCCCTCGGTTCTGCCACACAGCCCTCCTTTCATGTTTACTCTTGAGCATTTCCCAATCAAGGGGGTGGGGGCAGAGTGCAAACTTGGGGCTCTGCTTCACACACCCCTCCCTCATCTGGACTTGAGTTTAAAATTAAACTTCGCTGTGAGTCTTTTGGAGGTGAGGACAGGAACTTGTGTTTCATTGGTTTTTATATCTGGACTTGAGACAGCAGTTGGAGAAGGCAGTAGGGGAAGGGGTGTCGGAGAATGTTGATGGGATGTACCTGATAGTGTCATAAACCTTGGGACATATGTTCTCTTGGATTCTTTTCCTTTTGGCTCCTACCTCTACCTCCATCTTCTTCTCATCTTACTTCCGATCTCTACTCCTCCCAACAGATAGATGTGGAAGAAGAGAAACATGTGGTATTTTTGTCTTGTTGTGTATATACATTTAAGGATGAACTCATTTACTATGCACCAGACACCATTCAAGATACATTCATGTGTCATAACTTAATGATCTGTTTACATTCAAATCCAATCCTCCTTCTTCTAAACTTAGTACTGTTTTCTCAGCCTAAGATTATTAAGAGGATGGTGATCAATGGTAACCTGGTTTTAGGTCAAACCCAAAATCAACTAAGAATTTAAAAGAACCAAATATATATACAAATACATCATACTCAATGAGCAACAAGAAATGGTTGACACTATGGAAGGCTATATGGAGATTCCTCAAAAAACTACGAATGGAATTACCATATGACCCAGCCATCCCACTACTGGGCATCTACCCAAAAAACCTGAAAACCTTAATCTTTAAAGATGTTTGTACCCGCATGTTCATCGCAGCACTGTTCACAGTGGCCAGAACATGGCAACCACCAAAATACCCTTCGATAGATGACTGGATACAGAAGATGTGGTACATTTACACAATGGAATACTACTCAGCGATAAGAAATGATGAAATACAGTCATTTCTGGCAA
>PVKE010008703.1:0-46925 GCA_004027555.1 Craseonycteris thonglongyai
GGAGAGAGGGAGGGGAGGTGGGAGAGGGCACCAGCATTATGGACACACTCAATAATTTGGTGGTTACCTGCAGAAGGGGGAGAAGGGGGGAGGGAGAGTTGTGGGGGGAGGTGGGAGTGGGCACCGGATATATGGTGGTAGAGTGGGAGCTGATTCTGGGTGGTGGGCACATAATATGATGCATGGGTGATGTGATGTGGACTTGAACATCTGGTAACTATCTAATCGTTACCAACCAATGTCACTCCATTAAATTTAACAATAAAAATAAAATAAAATAAAATAAAAAATATGGGTTACAATAGCTTCTATAAGTCTTTGACTTTTTCCTAAACCAGAAACTGTGTTGTTAATACTGTGTAGTCTCCAAATATCTCGTATTGCCCCATTCTTTCATTCATCCTTCTTTGTATTGTTGTCGCATGTTTTATCATCTGCAAACACCACTTGACTCCATGAACATAGGGTGTCTCCCTTGCCCAGCACACAGTAGTTGTGTATAAATGCTTATTGACTTGCGTTGCTAGCTTCTTGTGCCCTGATTTGTCACTTGCCATTTCAATATAAGCCAATAAATATGTGAATTATATGTAGGAGGCAAAATAATCTACCTAAGAGAGGAGTGTTGTATGAGTTCTCTCACCAATTTCTCTATCATACTAAAAAATATATGGAGAAAAACATATAGTTAAAAAGGGGAAGAGAAATACTAGTATCTAATTAATCTGCTTCTATCTTCTGTACATGCCTGGTAGATAGATTGAAAGCATAGTTAGTTACAGAGATCAACAGATAATACAAGGCTAGATGTATGGATAAATGACTGCTATATTTGTAAGCATACTGAGTGAGACTGGGTGCATAGTTTTTGTTCATTGATTTTTGTTTTTTTGAGTCATTTACATGTTTTTATTTTCAAATAATCCAGTGAACCTTTCTCCATTCAATTAAAATTGTTCCAAATGCCCACATGATATTAAAATGTAGGATGCATGTTATTTAGCTTTCACATTCAGCAACACATCTATTATTTCCATTTTTTTCCTCATTATAAATAAAACCATAGCAAACATTTTTGTCAAAACCTTTTTTTTAACCTGGGTGTAATATGAATCTTTGACACTCCCCTGCTCCTTTGCTTTGGCTTTCCTATGGGAACT
Source organism: Craseonycteris thonglongyai (assembly GCA_004027555.1). Classification (NCBI taxonomy): domain Eukaryota; kingdom Metazoa; phylum Chordata; class Mammalia; order Chiroptera; family Craseonycteridae; genus Craseonycteris; species Craseonycteris thonglongyai. The sequence goes on from PVKE010008703.1 coordinate 1,161, forward strand.
TAGAAATCTTTTGATGCACTTACATAGAGACCCATTTTGAAAAGCCAACCTTCATCTTTGCCAGTTCTTCTAATCGACATTCTCAAGCTAGGTGTAGCAACATCCAAGCTATTAAGTTTGAGGACATCAATGCAGTGGAGTTGTGTGAACTTGAAATTCACGTAAATGCCTTGAGCTTGGGTTTCCTTGTTCTTCCAATGATAATCACCTTATTACCTGTCCTACCATTGCACAGGTATATTTTTTTATTTGTTTCAATGTTTTATAGATCATTATGAAAGAAATATAAGTTAAAGCATTTTAACTAATACTGTGTGTGTAAAAGTGGTTAATGTTTTGTTTTTTTGAAATAATTTTTATGTATTTTGTAGCACTTGGATAAAAGTACAGAGGCTCCAGTCATAACTCATGTGTTTGGATCACTTCCAGGGTCTGAAGCTCAGCACGGAAGGTTTCTCCCAGGTTTACGTCAAGTTATGGTTGCAAACTCAGTGTGAATGTGTGTGTGCATGTGTGTGTGCTCTTACTTTCCCATGTTTTGCTGAATTTCAGGGTCTTTTCAGCACATGATGCATTTCTACAAACTCATTTATTTCCTTGTAATGTCATCACCAATCATCCATTAGCTAATTGACACAAATTAAAGATTGAAAGGTATTGACAAGTCATTTCCAAAAATATTTTAAAAGACATTGTGTGTGTATACATGTGTGTTTGTGTGTGGAGTGTATGATATATATTGTAATATATGTGATTTTTCTAGTGCATATGTGTGAGTGAGCATGCATGTGAATGTGTGTGTGTGTAAAGGAATATATACTGAGAATTGAAATAAAATGAGCTTTTTTCCCCCCCATAGTGTCTATATGCCAAAGCGTCCAGTAAATGAGTTTCTAGTTAATGGAAAAAGTAAGGATAGGATGGTGGTTCTCCTTAGGATTTTACTCAGAAGGCAACAGGTGATGGGTTACCTGAACACGACTCCACGTGCATTGCCTAGAGCTGTGTGAAGCTGTCAGCTTCCCATCAGGAGATGACCTCACACAGCACGGAGCAGGTTCTTCCTGGTGTTAGTTAGGACAGCATGTTGGAGAGGGAGAACAGACATGCATTATGGAAGGAAATTAACACAGCATCTGGAAGAGAAAGGATCGTGAATGACAGGCCAGCTTTGAGAGGCCTTTTGTTTGGGCTTACAGTTTTCAACTAGAAATGGACACAATTACTGAAAATTAGAAATGAAGCTGGGCTTTCTACAATGAAATGAGATAATTTCACGGCCAAAACAAGTAGGCTTATGCTGAAAAGAAAGCCATTAAAATACACCTAAGCAGTAAGTTAATGGGGGAGAAATTCAATTTGAAAATGAGAGCACATTTTCAGATAGAAAGGGTAGGCAGTGGAACAGTGTGCTTAATGAGGTACAGTAGATTTATTCAAGTTTAATCTAGATAATTTTAGATAATTACAGAAAAAGCTTACACTAGTTTCTTTTATTTATTTTTTTCTATGCCTTTCCCCACCCTCAACTGCTTGATGCCAAGTGTTTGACTGGATCAGAAAGAAAGAAAAAAAAAAAAAAGACTATCATTATCTGTTGTATTGTGTAAAGTCTTATTTTGAAAAATGAAATTTCAAAGAGTTATTTCACAGATGACTAAATATCAGTCCCGCGAAGGAACTGCATTGTTGTTGCTCATGCTAAGGCAAGGATATTCAGTATTTTATTTGCTCCTGACCTCTTTCCTCACTTTTGTTCGAAGAAAACACATGCCTGGGTGGTTACCCCTTCTCTCTCTTCATCTTACCAATTGTAAGACTGTGCTAGGAAATGGTGCACTGGTGAGTGGACACGTTCCCATAGCCTAGGGCTGCTTCCAAGGTCATGATCAGATTTCCCCAGAAAAAAATGCTTCTCATGGTCATGTTACTTACTATGTTTGTAGTAGTGTTCGCACTCATTGTAACATCCTCCTCATTATTTTCCTCAAACACACACGCAGGTTTTGCATTTGGCTCCAGATCTTTGATGAATGTTCATTTGTTCTTGAATTCATTGTAAGATTTTTAAGATACATTTCCCCTTCACTTCTCAGACTATATTAATTAATCAGGACTTTGGGCTATTACCATGGCATAGCTATAAGGTGTACAAAGGTTACACAGAAGATAGGTGGTCTTGTGTCCCCTGTCTGATGAGGCTTTAGACTTAATGGGACACACCTGGTGTCATCAGGAAGGGTCAGGTGTGCATCTCATAGATTACATGAATCAGAATTATTTTTCTATTCAGCGCTACTAATATTTCTGATCAAGTATTATATGAACCAGGCTACCTCAGTCCTACTAAGAGTGCCTCATTAGCTTGTATTCTACTCCATAGAGAAAGTTTAGTGCAATGGGGAAGGGTGCAAATTTAGGAGACCTGGCTTCAAGTGTCTATTAGGCTCTTATTTACTGAGAGTTCAGGGACTAGTTGCATTATTTCTCCATAAGAGTTAGTTTTTTTTTTAATCTTTTAAAACAGATATAATAACCTCGTTCACTTCTCATTTTCCTATAAGAACTCAATGAAAGGATGTATAGATTGCTTTTAAGTATAGACTATAAACTGGTTTAATTTTAGCTCATAACTACTGGATAAATTTTTACTGTGACTATGGCATTACATGAAGTGATAGCTCTTACCATTACTATTCTAATAATTAACGTTATTGTTTCAGGTCAGAAATATTTAGGAAAGTTACTCTGCTATGTTCAGGTTTAGTCCATCTCTAAAGACACGTATGTGGTATGTACCAACTGATCTAGGAAGATAACTCAACAGCTTAAGACTATTATATCAGGGAGCATAAATGTTGCCTTTCTAAATATGGCATGGAATCAATTCCTGGGTGTATCTTCTGACATGACAAAGACCAAATCTGACACAGAAGTCTAAAGCTCACACTATCGGATGCCCCAGAAACCAAAACCAACTGGAAGTGATGCTCAAGGCCTGAAACTAAGTCATATGTACCCAGGGAAAGCCACCATGCAGACCATGTGAATATACTGATCCTTTTATTCATTTCTCAGATAGAAACAATTATGCCAGCTTTCTTTTTTATAATATAAAGGGGTTATTATCACTATCAAATCAATTATATATGTTGACAATTAAGACTGTATTGGTCCTTCAATAAAATAAGCTGTTATGCTAGTTCTTTACCATTAGAGATATAATCTGTAATGATTTTGCTTTCAGTACATACTTTTTATCTCTGGGAACTCAGTAAGAGCTAAGATCTCAGAAATTATTAACATACTTGGTGGTCAAAATAAAGAAAGTTGTTACTAAATTCTGTTTATATAAATCCTGTCCCATACCTTTCATCTAGGAAAAAACAAACAAAAATGCCCATATGCTCAGTATATAGTTACTCTCTTGATTGTTACTTGTTTGCAAATAGACAGATTACCCAACAATGGGCAACATAAAGCAGATTAAAAATTCTTTTGTCTGCATTCACCCCATGGGCAACTTCACAAGCCACAGAGATTTGCAATTGTCTCCAGCAGGTAAATGCATGAGTTTATCTTTTAATGGATCAAGAAAATTCAGAAGAAAATTCCCACCAGTAAGAAGACTTTGCTTTGGGTCAAACTAGCAGGACAGCAGGATTCTTGTCTTATATTTTCATGATTTAAGGCCCAAATGAGTTTTCTTTGATACAGGGAGCTTGAGGGCATGGTGGAGCTTCATGTGAAAATGCTTTTCAGTCGTCAAAAGCCTTTCCTTGAAGAATGTGTAGAAGTGTGCTAGCAAGTTTTAGGAGGGCTGTTTCCCTACCCCACCCCTATCCTGATATTTCCATCTATACTGCACTATCCCACTAGTGTAATACTCTGGGCCATTCTCTGACTCCTCCACAATTCATCTTCTGTGACGCAAAGGGGAGTGAGTGTATGTTTTTAGTGGGTTTGAGAAGAGGAAATTAAGCATGCGTGTGTGATTCACCTTCTTTCTATCTCTCCTGTGTTGGAAATTGGCAATTTCTCCCTGTCATAAGGTGTATAGTCATGAATCATGTTCTCCTCAGTGTTGAGGCCTACAGGTTTCGCAGTGTATCCTCATATCCCCACATCCAATTTGTTGAGCAGTGAACTTTCAGAATTGCGAAATCTAAAGTTACATGTGGAGAAGTTGCGAAAAGGCCAGGGCACATGGTATGTTATGTTCATGGTGCTCTTTAATAGTTGTTAATAATGAATTCAGAAGAAATTCGTGCACTTGGTCACTTCTATTTCTTTTTCAGACAGCTTTGTATGTCACTAAGACATACTTTATAAATCTTTGAGTTTACAACTACCGTCTTTCACCAGGGCTGAGGCAAGATCAGTAGAAACATTGTCTTTTTATTATATTAACATACCAATGAAATTATACTTATTAGTTGATAATTGTGCTTGTGAATATTGAAGATTCAAATAGCAGCACTATCTACTAAAATGTAATAGATTTTACTAATGAACAGACAAATGGAAATGGAAGCCCCTGCCAGGATGGAATACAGAATCTTCACATGTATAGAGATGGAGGATACTAATAACAAATACAGGAATCATCTCTTCAATTAGTATTATTATTATTATTCAGCAAAAGGTTATTCCTGGAGTGACTTAATCTTGAGAATTAATCTGGTACAGAAACAGTGTCAGGGCATAGGACAGCAATAGAGGAATTAGGGAATTCTTTAGATGAATATGCAATGGTATTTTTTTTAAGTCTTTGAAAATAACTGAGAAAGACCTAAGAGAGCAAGCCAAAAGAGAAAAGGTATGGAATTCAAAGAAATTTAAGGTTTCAAAGGTCATAATTCAAATAAAAGGGATTTAAAAATGTACTTAGGACAAAATATAGCAAGATTTAACTACTTTTAAGGCATTTGGCTGAACAAGGAGGTAATATTTTTGTTGATAACCAGTCTAGAAAATGTAATGAGGACTTGAGAAACATAGCAGGATACTATAGTGAAGATCACAGAGATCGGACTGAAATAATTCCCCTGGGTGGAGCTAGGACTCAGGAAACTATTAAGAAATCCCACCTCAAAGCTACAGATAGATACATATTAAGAGCTAATGGAAAACTGCCTCCCTGAAAATTGCAATAATTATAATAGCTTATATACAATTCGAGTAAATGTAACAGGGAAAAATTAGGAGTACTGATATAAAATGCTCAAATTATTATAAAATGAGGTTCAAGATAAACATGTTATTATAAATAGAGACATGGGTATTAACCATTTTCTCAAAGAAAATGTTGGGGAAATTTTATGAATGAAGAGATCTAAGGCAAGATAAAAGATTGATGATATAGCCTAGCAGAAGAGAGGCAGATATCAAAAGGTAGAATCAGACTTGGGCTAGAGTTGGGGTTGAGAAGAATAGCTCTTAGGTGTGATTACCCCACTCAGGAAAACAAAAGCAGAAATATTTTGACAGAACCAGAAATGAAAGGCAACACATTTTTTACTATAGAGGATCCCAGTAAGGTCTGGAAAATATGCTTAAAAGAAAATGTGAAAGACCATTCAATAAAGTATATTAAACACAGCTGTTTTTCTAATAATCTAAACAACAACAACAACAAAAATGCATTTATACTTCAAGAGGGACTCCAAAAAAATGTTGTGAGGGCGACACCCAAGTTGGAAGAACAGACAGAATGAGGTTGACAGATGTTTAGGGATATCAGGGAAGTGACGATACTCAAATATGACTGAATGAGGTCAAACATTATTTGGAGAGTGAATAACTGGAGTTGTCCAAATTATAAATCAATGTATTTTGCCAGTGGGGTTGCCTGTCATCAATATAAACACCCCACTGTCAGGAGAAAGCAGCGTCCATAGATATGTTTTAGACTCGGAGCTCAGAAAGAAAACTTGATGATAGAAGAAGCAGGCACTTAGATTCTCTGAAGTATAGTGGACCACTGCTAGGAAGGCCCATGACTCTCCATGCTGGTACTTTGCTAGGGCCAGAGCACAAACAGCTAAAATAATCATTAAAACTTTACTTTTGATGCTGTGTCCTCAACTGGTGTGATTACATCTACCTTTCTAGAGAATGAACACTTCGAACATACTGTTCTTTTCTTTCTCTTTTTCTTTCTTCCCTCTTTACCTATCCCCCTTTCCTCCTGTGTCTTTTCTCTTTTGAAAGGCATATAGAAATGGGTATCTTGCTTTTAGGAAGAAATATAACAATATAAGATCTGGTAACAGAAGGTTTAAATTTATATTTTTACATTGACCATAAATATATGTATTTTAATTTATTTTCCTTGGCTCTGTACATTATTTTGAAAAATCTGATAATATAAAGTGATTGGGGTTCAAGTTGGACCATATCTATATTGGAATTTACATCAGTTTTGATATTGCTATTTGATTTTGCTATGGAATCCCTGATAGACTGTTTTGGACAGTGGCTTGAAATAATTTGGTTTGCAAATTACAGTGTTCTAGCCTTAAACACAGTGTAAACGTAGACTAGATGTGGTAATTTCACTGTTATAATCAATTTTAACCCTTTAGTGCAACGAGCCTATATATCAGCTTTTGCATCTCAGGCGAAAAGTGCAGCAGGCCGATATATCAGCTCATACGTAGACCTAATGGTACGCTCCTTTTTTCACCCCTCACATTTCTGGCTAGTACCACTGGCAGAAGGTAGCACTAAGAGGGTTAAGTTTTAATATAGCAAAATCTGTATTATCTAGTGGTAGTCCCAGGAAGATACTCAGGAAGAATAGTTATTACTGGGCATGTGAGCCTTAACGTTGTTATTGTGGAATAGAACCTTGATGTTGAGCTCCTTCATTTAGAAGAATAATCACACCCTTGGTTGGCCATTAGCTTAGTAACTAAGCCCAGTGAGTTAAGAGACAGACATGAAACATTTGGAAAAGGATACTTCCTCCCAAGCTGATGGTTTCTTACATGAGGTTAAAGCCCATTATTTAGAAATTCTTGCCCCTCCCCTTGACTATTTCTTTAGAGGGGTAGAATAAGTCATCATATTGGTAGCTGGAGAGAGGAACTGGATTCAGGTAGCTAATTCCCTTTCTCCTCTCACTGAGGTACATGCTGACCGGGGAAGACACATGTGTTTCATGACTTTGGGCTATGCCTAGAGCATAGACAAAGCTGGCTCTTTTTTTTTTTTTTTATGAAGGTGAGAGTGGTGATTCAGTTCTTGGGAATAAGTTGAATTTAGGGAATGGTCAATAGCAAGAAATTTTAGAAAAGTCAAGTTCTCCTTGAAGAACATTTCTGCTCGTGTTGGACCAGGATGGTGAACTCTTAGAAACATACTCCATCCATGAGGTGTCCCACTTTTAGAAAATAGGGGAAGAAAAAAGAGCAGGATCTCCTACCCATCACATTTTATAGAAGTCAGGGGGTGTGAAGCTGCCACCAGAACTCATTTTTGAAAGCTGTGACTCCAATTATAGTCAATAAGTAGAAATAACTTATTGAAACCACCACCATTTTCAAAGGAGAATTATTTTTATCAACTGGTAGTTGTCTTTTTCATCATATCAACAAGAAGTGCCATCTACAGAGAATTGTATGCTTTTTCCAAGTATTATATAAAGTAGCACCAAGGTGAACTAAACTATGTTTGCATACTTTTAAGTTACTAAGTAATCAGCAAAACAGAATTCATCATGTTTACAAATTATAAAAATCTATTAAACAACCCAGTGCAGTTATTTAGAATTTTCACTTTTGATAGTAGATACTGTAAAATATATCTACTTTAACTGTTTAATTCAATAAAAGCCATATGTGTGCATGTGTGTGTGTGTGTGTGTGTGTGTGACAGGTTTGCATAATTTAAAATTAATACATCAGCTTATGTTGAATAGATAAATAAGTAAGTTTTCCCTTTGAAATCAACATGAGAAACCTGAAATATTTGATTCTATAGCTCTCTGGTTTACCAGTTTTATTTCTTAGTAACTTATTCAAAAACTCACAACAAAAGATTAACTTGTAATTTGTTTTTTCCAATCCCTAAATGATTTCTAAGTTTATAATTAATGAGCCTAAAGAAATAAACCATTTTTTCAGTACCAGTAAATGTATGAGGCATTAAAATACGAACAATCAATCATTTAATTTATCATCTTTCTCACATTATGTTCCCTAGCTCACTGATATGAGCTCTTTTAACTCATTTTTAACAAATATGTATTGAATAATGCACAGAATAAATCTCAGTATTTATAGAGGAATATTTGTCAATGTCATAACTTCCTCATCCATGTCCGATTATTCTCCATCCTTAACAATATTTAATTTATTTTTCCTAAAGAAGTTCTTTCGCAGGGGAGATAAGAACTTTACTTTGTTCAGCAAACTTGATGGTTGGGTGTATCTTTCATATCTACTTTTTGTTGTTAACAATCAATTCATCTCTCCACATACAATTCACAGATTAATTAGAGGAAAGTTTTCATTAATAATTAATGACATTTTCTTTATTTGCTTAAGACTGAGATTCAGTGAGCTGAGAATTTTTCTTAATCTTTTTAAACAATATCTAGCAAAATTCTCTGTTAATTTTATTATATTATGCTCCTGTTATATTCTAGGGCTATATATGTCTTATGATCAAAATATTTTGAATAGGTTAATCAAATTTATCCAACTTTTATTAAGTCTCAACTTTGACAAAACAGTGTAGTACGAGTATACGGAAATGGGAAATAGGTAGAATGCTTTCTTCTCTTTAGGTATTTCTTCAGGTATTATATCCTGGTTTACTATGCTCCCTCATTTAATTTATGTGTTCAGCAAATAGTTATTGAGCTCTTTACCATGTGCCAGCACCATTCTAGAACTTGAAGACTGAGTGGTGTTGAAAACATTCTTTTTGCCCTCTCTGCCCTTAAAATCCAGAAGACAGATCGAAAATAAACAACGGACCAATAATTTAGTTTGAAATAATGTGAGGATAATTTTCTTTAAAATGCAATATATCTGAAATTAAATTTCTTTGTATAGTTTTTGTGTTCATGTATTCTGAATACATATCAGAAAGATGAATCAAAATCTATTTTTCTCAGCAGTAAAGCAATAAAAATCATTATTTAGTTTCCCAAGAGGGAGGACTGCCTCAGAGGAGGAAGTGTTTTTGTAAGCTCCTTGAAGACAATGGTCACATTTATCTGCTTCATCAAGAAGTCTCAGAACACAATAAATGATTTTAGTATATAAAGGAAAAAAATCGTTTTATAATTTAAAAAGTCATGCTGTTACATACGTACATAACAATATATGCAGATTAGCAGTTTTATGCTTCCTGGAATTCTTATTAGAATTCCCTTGCTCATTTATACCCCCACTCTTCTGAAAGATAATATATTTTTCTCTTTCCTAAATTCCCATAAACCTCCTCCCCATTCTCCATGAACAGCTGATGTCTTTCTTTCCTATTTTACTGAGAAATAAACATAGCTAGAAAAGACATTTCATTTGCTTCTATTATTACATCTGACCACCTATCTATAGCTGCTCTCCAGTGATCTTTCTTTTGAGGGGTTATCATAAATTAATTACTTATGCTCCTAACAGTCCATCCATCACCTTCCACACGAGATTTCATGAGTTTTGCACATTCTAGGATATTGCTTCAATATCTGCTCTCTTGTGTATCATTAAAGTTTATCTCACTACAGTCTCTCTCCTATCAGCATATACTCCTCTCTGACCCTACAGCTCTCCTCTGCTATTGCCTTTCTCATTCATCAGCCTTAGAATCAAACTCTTCAAAAGTATTGCCTTTGTTCATTCATTGATTTCTCCCTTATTAAGGCTGAATTCACTTCATGCAGGATTTCACTCCACAGAGTTTTGGAAATTTTTCTTTGTGAGGTCACCAGTCTCCTCACATTTCTAAATCAGTTGTCAATTCTCTGACCTTGTTTCTCCTGGCCTCTCAACAGCATTTGACAGCCCATTTACTGTCTCCCCCTAGGAACAATTTTGCTTGTGATTGCTTTCTAGGTTACCACGATTTCCTATGTTCCTCCTATCTCACTACCCCTGTCTCCTCAACTGGTTCATCCTCATTCTCACAAACATTTAAACTTCAATGGTCAGTCTTTTTATTGACTCTTCCTTCTCTATATTTGCTTTCCTGTGATATAATTTTGAGTATCTTCTATTCACTAATGACTGCCAGTTGTAATTCCAAGACCTTATCCCTGAACTCCAGATTTGTATATGCAACTGCCTACATGACACCATCATGTAGATTTGTAATTGACATTTCAAATTAACGTGGCAAGAACCTGAACTACAAAACCATCCTCTTCTCTGAAAAAAACAAAATAAATAAAGTTTTTCAATGGCCTTTTCTATCCTAATTGATGACAACCTTATCAATGTACCCATTCATTCAGACCAAACCTTAGAATTATTCTTCACTCTGCCCTTTCTCTTCCTCACCACATACACTCTAAGAGCAAATCTATTATCTCCCTTTTCAAAATCTGTCCAGAATTTGACTACCTTGCATCCCCTCAACTACCCACACTGCCCAAAGTACCATCATCTTTCACTTGATAATGCCGACTATTCACTAATGTAGTACACTTCCACTAGCAATATGCTCTATACTCTCATCACATTTTGTATCATTAGTCTTTTGTAGAAGATATGCAGTGACATTTGATCTTGATTTAATTTGCATTTCCCTGGTTACTAATGAGTCTTCACACATTTTCATAATAGCCATTTGAATATCTTCTTTTGTGGAGTCCCTATTTAAATTTCTTGTTTACATTTCAGTAGGGTATCTTTTACTCATTGGTTTAAAGACATTTTTCATCCATTCTGGATATAAAACTTTTGTTGAGTACATGAGCTGTACTACAAAGTGAACCAGCATATCCTAGGTATCTAGAATCAAAGGCAGATTTGTTTTTCATACTCTTATATGGCTTTAAAGTCTGTACCACAGGCATTTGGTACAATTGTGTGTATGTATATATACAAGGGCTGTCCAGAAAAAAAATCCAGCCATAAATGCCTTTATTTTTGATATTACATGGCTGGAGACTTTCAGGACAGCCCTTGTATGTGTGTGTGTGTTTATATATTTTCCCCCAAAATAAGATGTATGGTAATCCCACACCTGTCTTAGTAATGGGAAAATGTGATTAAAAAAAAGGATCATCAACTCTGTCTGGACCATGTTCACCCTAAGGCCTGCACTAGACGTGCATGCTTCATATGCTTTGTAAAGAAAGCTTTGCCTGCCATCAATGTGAAATCTAAGGTACTGTGCCTAGAACAAAAGGGGGGTGGGGGGAGGAGGGAGGGGCCATCAAATATATGGTGATGGAGGGAGAACAGATTCTCAGTAGTGAGCACATAATGCAATACATAGACCGTGTGTTGTAGAATAATACACCTGGGACCTGTATGATTTGTATCAACCAATGTCACCCCAATAAGTTTAAAATTAATAACACACACACACACACACACACACACACACACACACATGCACACACTGTGGTTTAGTCCTTTAGTTTGCAAGAGAAAAATTTAAATGTAATTGCATCCATGACATTTGGAAAGCGATTGAGGAGGTGGCCCAAAGCTGTGGGGCTTCCTGTATGGCTCTGTTATGCCTTCCAAGAACCTTAATAGTTCATTTCTCAGAAGAAATATCAAGCTACTTATGCTGTCAACAGAGCATCTGCTCTGCTCACGTCTTTGGGGAACAGTGTCAAGTGACTGAAAAACAGATGCCAAAGACGAAATAAAATTCTTACCCTTATCACTAAATTTTATGATCCTGGTGATCTGGTGTTTAGTTATCTACGCCAGGCTTAAGTCTCAATCAACAGTGGCCCCAGATGGAGGAGACTTAACCATGTGACTACTGGAACACCAGAGGATTTATCTTTCTCTGCCCCATCCACAAGATGTTTTCTGTAACCAGGAAGAAGATGCATCTTTAATATGCTTAGGTGTTTGAAAATTTCCCCTCTTACCTGACAACTTTTGCTTAAAGAAATTTCAATTCTCTCTGTCAAAAATCAATAAAATAAATCTTTGAAAAAAAAGAAATTTCAACATACACCTTAAAAATATTCTATCTTTGTATCTGTTGTCTTTTATTTATTTGTTTTTAGTATTTTCTATTTATTTCATAGAAAGCTTTTGTTAAAACCCAAAGTAAGTCATTAAAATACAGAAATTTTAGCTTTTTCCTCCATGCTTTCTCATGCATTACTTTATTTTAAATTTAAAAAATCAAATATAAGGTTTTTTTTTAGCATAGAAAATCACTTTTTACCAGATATTTCTGAAAACTGAATTCTCCTCTTATATTTTACATGTCTGATTAATTGAACAATTTACACAGAATAGTTTTTGTCTTTCATTACTCCAATGTTTCTGGCTGCAAGAAGTACAGAACATATTTACAATTGAAACAAGACATCTGGCCAAGTACTTTTTTGTCACTCTAGTACTCATTTTCTGATGATCATTTCTACATCAGACCAGCTACTAATAATTTGATTATATATGAAGTGAACTACATAATCATGTCTGAATCAATAAATTATCCCTTTAATCAATAAGATTGAGTAAAAATACCATTTTTTATAAATAGCAACCTTATGTTTTTGTTTAATATTTTGCATTATGAATTCAGCATGTTTCTATTATATTTTCTTGTTATTGTTGATCACTCAATATTTTTCATTTATTTCAAAATATTGATTACTCAATATTTTTACTTGACATTATGAAGTAAAAAATATGCAACCTCAATAAAGAAATTGAGGTTACAAAATAGAGCAAAACACTAATAATACAACTAAATAAGACAAAACTCTTAAGTGAAAAAAATATTGAGTAGGCTTAATTGCATATTGGACACTAGGGGAAAAATCAGTTCATTTGATACAAAAGAGCAAAAAGAATAAACAAAACTAAAGAACAGAAAAAAAACTACGTAATAAAAATTTTTAAAAATTAATGAACATCCTGTTCAGAAAGGAAAAAAACAAAAAAGTGAATTTTGCCTCTGTGACATATAGGACAATATAAAGAGTTAAACCTTTTTTTTAAAGAGTAAAGCATAATAGGAAATAATTTTGGACAGAAAACATTAGATGAAATAACAATGGACCATTGTCCAAGTTTAGTGAGAAATAAACATAAAGATATAAGAAGCTCGAAGAACCCCAAGAAGGATAAACAGAAACTGCACTAAGACATGTCTACATCAATTAGTTTGTTGAAAACCAATGATTAGGAAATACTCTTAAAAGTAAACTGAGAAATAAGACCCGTTATTTCTCAAATACAATTCAAGCTGAAAGAAAAAAAATAGACTTTATAATAGCTTAAGTTTCTTGAATGAAATGTGGTCATTAAAGGGCTATGAATCCAGAAGTGTTATAAACTAATTTATATTTTTAAAGGATTGCTTTGGCTTCTAGGGTAAAAATAGCTTATAGAACAGGAAATGAATAGAAACAAAGAGACGTTTGAGGAAGCTATTATAGTAAGCCAAATGTGGGTCCACGGTGGCTTGGTCCAGAGAGGAAGCAATTAATGTGGTGAGAAATGGGAAATTCTTATATATATTTTAAAGCTAGAACCAACATCATTTCCTAACAGAGTGGATATGGGATATGAGAGAAAGAAGAGCATCAAACATGACTGTAAATGTTTTAAAATGAGCAACTGAAAAGATGTGGTAGCCATAAACTACTTTGGAAAAGAGCTGTGGTTAACAGAGTTGGGTTATTTGTTGTTGTTGTTGTTTGGGAGGTAGAAAGTGGTAGGAAAGAAGAGGAATTAGGAGTTTAGTTTTGAACATATGAAGCTTGAGTTTTCTAGTATATGTTCAGAGGTATTTTTGAGTATGCAATTACACATATGAGCATGGAGTTTATAAGAGAGAGCTAGAGTAGGTGTATAAATTTTCAGGGCATTGGTACACAGACGATATTTAAAACCATGGGAACAGATGTGGTCACTGATAGAATAAATTTAGGTGTAACTAATGAGTGGACAAAGAACTGAGCCTTGAAGCACTCAAATGTAAGAAAGTCAGGGCAAAAGGAGGGGACAGCATAAGAGAATGAGAAGGAATGGCCAATGATAGAGGAGGAAAACAAAGAATATGATTCCTCAAAGCATACCAACTATAGCAAGTGTATTAAGAAGGAAGGAATTAATAATGAAAATACTGTTGATACATCAAGTAAGATGATGACATAGCTGATCTTATAATTAGAATCAGTCTTGATTGTGAGCACAAATCACAACAAAATCCCCTGTTATGTGTAGTAGAAAAGAATACAGACAGACCTATGCTACTAATCCATAGTCACACCCACACAAGGAAATTATTCTTTCTTAATACCACAAAACATAACTAGTGTCTACATTTCATATCATAATTCCCAGAGCATTTATTACACAGAATTTTTGATTGGGGTACAGGGAGACAAAAGAATCAAAGTAAAAATCATTGCACTTATGTTTGAATGGCATAATTTATATGTCCCTTTGTACAACATCCCTTCATTGACATGTAATTGGATGCAATTCTCCAGTGATTTTTCTAAATTGAAATATAATTTACATATTATAAAATTTATTATTTTAAAAGCACACTCTAGAGGTTTTTAGTGTATTCACAAGGTTGTGTAATTATCACAGCTAATTCCAGAATATTTTCACTATTCTCCAGAGAAAAGTTATACCCATTAAGCAGTCCCTCTCTATTCTTATTTATTTATCCCCCTTTCCTCCTCCACGCCACCAGCCCTGGGATTTTCCTATTTTAAACATTTTATATAAGTGGAGTCATACAAGGTATGGCCTTTCATATCTGGTTCCATTGACTTAGCATAATTTTGTCAAGGTTCATTCATGCTGTAGCATGTATCAATAGTTTATTCCTCTTTAATGGCTGAATAGCATTCCATTTTGTTTATCCATTCTTCTGTTTATGGACTTTTGAATTGCTTCCACATTTTTCCTCTAATAGATATTGTTATAATAAATATATGTGTAAATTTTTTTCTGTGATCTTTTTTTTTTTCATCTTAGGTATATAATTAAAATTGGTAACGTTGGATCATATGGCAACACTATTTAATTTCTAAAGGAACTGTCAAACTGATTTCCCAAGTGGCTGCATCTATCTACCGTACATCCCATTGACTTTGTATGAAAATTCCACCTTCCACAAACCTCTCAAACTTGCTATTGTCTTTTTCTTTTTTTTTTTTTATCTTAGTCATCTTGGTAGTGTGAACTAGTTTTGATTGGCATTTTCTTAATGATTAATGATGTTGAGCAATTTAGGTTTATTGTCATTTGTATATCTTCTTTAGAAAAATGCTATTTCAATTTCTTAGCTCATTTAAAAAATTTTTACTAGTATTTGTCTTTTTATTTTTGAATAACAACATATAGTATAATACTATTAATATGTAAATACATTTGTCTATAGTTTATTTTTTCCATATGCTAGTTTTATCAGATACATGGCTTGTAAATACTTTCTCTCATTCGATGGGTTGAACTTCTAATTTCTAGAAAGAGTTATTTGAAATATAAAGATTTTTAATTTTGAAAAATAATTTATTGGTTGTTTTTATTTTAATGTTATAATTTGCCAAATCCATGGTCACAAAAAATTTCCACCTGTTTTCTTCCAAAAATGTTGTAATTTTAGCCCTTACCATTTGCCTTCAAGCCATCTGAGTTAATTGCTGTGTATTGTGTGATGTACACTTTCAACTTCACACTTTTGCACTTGAATATCCAGTTATTCCAGCATTAGCTGTTAAAACAATGTTGTTGTTTTTTTTCATTAAATTTTCTTGACATTTTTGTCAAAACTAGCTGACCATAAGCATATGGCTTCATATTTGGACTCTCAGTTGCATTTATTTGATCTATATATCTGTCCTGAAGCCAGAACTACACTCTATTGATTACTATGGCTTTGTAGTAAGTTTTAGAATAAAAAAGTATGTCTTCCAACTTTATTATTTTTCAAGATTGTTTTAATTATTCTGGATCCTTGACTTTTAATATAAATTTTACAATCAGCCTGTTAATTTCTGGGGGAAAATCCACCTTAAATTTTAATAAGTATTACATTAAATCTATAGATCAATACAGAGAATATTGCCATCCTATGAATCTCATCTTCTAATCCATACACATGAGATGCCTTCCCACTTATTTAGGTCTGACTTCTTTCAACATGTTTTTTAGTTTTCAATGTATCAGACTTAGATGTTTTTGTTAAATTTATTCCTAGGTATACTAGGTTTTTGATGCTATTGTAAATGGATTTGTTTTCTTAATTTAATTTTAAATTGTTCTTTACTACAATATAGAAATATAATTAGCTTTTACTAAAATTGCTTTTATATAAGTGGTTAATTACAAGAAACTAAGCAGAAAGTTCCACTTTCCCCTCAATTTTTAAATCAAAGTTGCATTTAATTAAAGATATATATATTTCTCTGTTTAATTTACTTCTAATATGAAGGAGATATCTTTACCTAATATTATAGAATATCTGCTTTACTTCCCCACTAGGAAGATGTTTTTTGTTTGTTTGTTTGTTTGTTTTTTATCATGACTTCCTAAAATACCGCAGAATGATTAATGCTGTGTTATGGAATAATATTTCAATTTCAAATAAGAATTTTCTGGGGAAGCCAGGATGTCTCATTGGGTTAAACACTCGCTTTGCAGCCCTGGGAAACGAGGATCGAATCTTGGTCCTGGCAAACCCATGTGTTGAACTGGAGTGTGCTTTCCATGCAAGAGGCCCTCAGTTGATTCTCGCCCCCATGTCTGGCCCCTGGCTCAAGGGGGCATGCTTCTCATGCAGGAGGCCCCTGGCCCTGTTCCCACCCTGCGCAACCTCCACCTGCATATATGGAACAATACCATGTTGAAAACTGATGACGTACAACTATTGAGACTGCTCTGGGCCCTCCCCCTTTTCTTTGTCTCTGTTCATCTCTTTCCCTCTCTCTCTGTCAAAACAATAAAATACATATTTAAAAAAAGAAAAAGAATTTTCTATCTTCTCCTGGCCCACTTGTCTCTCATCTGAGGCAGACCCACCCCTTCATATCTGCAGATGCTGGGAACATTGATGGAAATGGAGATGGCAAATGGTGAATGTTTAAAGTGGTATGGTTGTGTTCATGTGTAGTCAAACCCTGATGATCTCCTACTTGAATGTTAAGAATAATTGTTAACCTAAAATCCTATCAGAATTTTTCCAGTAACTACTAGGAATATGGATGATTTGGGGAAAAGAGACGATTCCTTTATCGATTTTAAGAAAGTTTATTTAAGCAGTGTCAAGCTTGATAAGTGAAGAATGCATTTATTTTAATCTACTCCAATAAACTCATTAATTTTGTTGGATTACAAAAAGAGGTTTAAAAAAATAAAATGTGTTTTCCTCTTCTAAGAAACTGCTTGAATTTGTTTCTCTCAGGCTGCTTTTCTTATTTGTCTGTATGAAGTATGGTGGATTGTTGAATCCTGACAACCTGTTGGATGAGATCCAACCATAACTAGTCAGATCAATGCCACCGGACTGCCCACATGGGACATGACTAGAAATTCTGCTGTCCTTTAGGATCCAATTACCATGCTGCTTGCTATAGAGAGTGACCTCCTTTACTCTAGCAATTATTGAATCCAGACCTAATGTCTGGTCTCATTTCAAAGTCCCTGTCTGCAATGTCTATCTCAAGGCCAAGTACAGTAGACAGGGAACCACCATAGCTGCCAAGAATCAGTACTTTGAAAAGCATCTTTGCCAGGATATTATCATGCCTGTTCCTGTTAGAATCAACATTGCTTTTTCTGGCTCATTTAATGTAAAATGCAATTCAGTTTCAAAGATAAGCACTTTAATTCACAAATGGTTGACGGTAGTAGGATTATAGTACAGCCTCTGAACTTAAAAATAGTTTGGGTCTGGTTACATGTATTTCTGCACAGAGAAATATTGAACAGAACAGGAACTACATAGAGGATATTAGTATTTGGCTTTATCAGCTCAGAAATCAAGACACACTGAAGGTATGACAATTGAGTAATGAGATTTGGAACTGAAGTCATGATCTTCTACTTTATATTAAGAAACGTTTTGAAGAAGTAATGTATAGGCTTCATTAAAATTTATGTTGTGATTTATTTTATTGAATTTCTACAATGATATATTAGATATAATTGCAAAGAAGAGGTACTTCATTTTTTACTACTTGACTATAAGTTATGTACTCTTGAGTTTAAATTTGGGGAATGTGTCCTTATTAAAATAGAACTCATAATTAACATTTCTGTGCTTTCCAAAATCCAAACATTCAAGTGGGAACATTTAAATGTCTAGCAATTAAAATAAAAACATTTTACTTTTACTGGCAGCCTTTTAAGTTTTCAGTTCATCATATTTATAGTTATCATTATTAGAAATCTGGAAAATATAGTTATGCTTCCTATTTATATTATCTACTAAAGACTTTGAATCACTTCATAGACATGATCTCATTAATGCACTGTGCACCTCTGAGAGGTTAAGAGCAATTATCTTCATTTTACTGAGTTTAAATTACTTTTCAAGGTGTCAAAGAAAATTGTGGCAGGATATGAAAACAAAAATCAAGGTCTCTTAGTGTCCACTCTAATGGTAAATCTTGTTCAATAAAATCATAAAGAAGAAAATCCAATTTTAAGTACAAGGAACTTAATTTTTTTTTAAACAAATAGTCATTTGATATAGCTGTATGAAAAATAACATTTTGTAGTTATGCCATTCCCATTAATTTTCAGCTTGACCCATATTCTAATGTACTTGTCAAATCAATATTTTATGCAAGGACATTTCCCTCCATTTTCTGGGAGGAAGTTTTACAAAGAGATGGGAGTAAAGTTTACTTTCTCTGTGAATGTTTTTACTTAGTGAAGAATTTGTCATAGCTTTTTAATTGTTCATACTTTTTCAGTCTTTACCATTTATAGCTACATGTATATATTGTCTAGCTTGTTTTTCAGATGGTAGTTAAAAATATATTATTTGCATTGAAATGAAAGGCTGAAGGGCTTTCCTGTGTTCATCTGTGGGTTTGTTTACTGCATTATATGGAATTGATTGCTCCTATTCTAAATGTTCCCTACTCCTAGACTTTTATGCTGAATACTTAGGCCAGGGGCTCCCAACCTTTTTATACCCTAGGGCGCATTCTAAAATATCGATAGGGCGGCGGGCACCAGCTATTACTAAGGATATTTATTATCGAACAAGAATAAAAAATAATAAACAAAAATAATTTTAAAATAATAAATTCATTGTACAAATTATATACACACAAAGAAACATATATACAAAACGTAATACAAAGTAAATAAAAAACACATGTATAAAAATAAAATCATTTAAAAAAACATAAAAGAAAACATAAAAAAAAGCAATCTGTCAGTGTGATCTTTGGCATTGCATTTCATTGGCCAGTGCCTCGTAATTAGGAGAGTATGATGACAACCCTGTTAGCAAACAATTATTAAGATGCTCATCGGTAAGTCGAGATCTATATCGTGATTTTATTAAATTCATGTTTGAAAACAAAGATTTGCATAAATACGTTGACCTGAAAAATGATTTGATTTTATATGCCACTTTTTAAAAAAATGGGAACCTTTCTTTGTCGACTATGTTCCATAAGTCCTCTGATATTAAGGATTTTAGCAAAACATCATTCTTAAGGTTCAAAATTTCTAACTCTAGTTCTTCTGCTTTCCCCTGAACAAGGTTTGCAATACATGTGGCTAGTTCTATTACATTTATTTGGCAAGTAAAAGGATTGATACAGAAGGAGACAATTGGCTCGATATTTGTAAACTGCAGAAATCTCTCTTCAAACTGTTTTTGAAGCACTTGCAGGGTCTCAATAAATGACACATTTAATTAATTGTTACCTAGCATTTTCCTCATGTATGGGAAGTGCACGAGAGACTTGATATGCAGATGTGATATCAACAAAGTCAATTTCACTTTAAATGCGTTGACAGAGCTTATCATTTCAGCTATATTTTCATCTTTTCCCTGCAACTCCAAATTGAAAGAAACTAATTTTTCCATGGTGTCAGCAAGAAAACCCAAATCCACCAGCCAGCAAGAGTCTGTTAGTTCATCCAAATTTTCATTTTTATCATGTATAAATGTTTTTATTTCTTCAATTAAGTTCACAAATCTTGCAAGAACTTTACCTGTACTGAGCCAACATACTTCAGTATGCAGGATGAGATCGTGTTCTTGATCTTCAGTATCTTCTAACAGGGCCTTGAAAAGTCGGTGTTGCAATGGAGCTGATCGAATAGAGTTGATTCTCTTTGTGACTATTTTCATAACATGTTCAAAGGGCAGTGTTTTACAACACAAAGCTTCCTGATGGATAATACAGTGGTAGGACATAAAGTTTGAAAATGATTCATCTTTCCTGCAAAGGGCAATAAATCCTTTGTTTTGACCAACCATTGCTGGTGCCCCATCGGTAGTTATTGCAGACAACTTATGCAAAGGCATATTGATCGACCTGGCGTATGTTCTGAAAGTTTTATCAATATCCTCACCTCTCGTCTGTCCTTTCATTGGTAATATTTGCAACAGTTCCTCTTTTACTGTGAAGTTACTAAATACCATTCTCACCATAACTGCCAACTGTGCGGTGTCTGATATATCTGTTGACTCGTGAAATTGTGTGTATTCTTCTTGTGACTGTGTTATTTGACAACTGTAGGTCTTGTATCACCGACATAATCTCACGCTTGTTAGAATATTCCTCAAACAAACAATCGGCAGCAGTCAGAAATGCTTCTTGTAACAATTCACCATCCTGGAAAGGTTTTTTCTTCTTTGCGAGCATGTGAGAAATTTTGAAAGAAGCAATGGTTGCCTTTTTAGATTTTTCCACATGTCTAGTGAAAACAGTCTGTTGAGTAGTTAAACTTAATTTTAGTTTATTTATTTTTTTCCTTCTTACTTCAGATTTAAGTGGATAATTCGTATCAAAAGTGGTATGACTTGTCTGAAAGTGACGTTCAACATGATGTTTTATCGGCACTGCAATACTACTGCCACACAACAGGCAAACGCATTTACCTTTTAAATTAATGAAACAATATGATTCCTCCCAGTCTGTGTTAAAATTATAGGTTCATTTTCTCTTATTTGGTCCACTCATTTTAGGACTAAAAAAATAAAAATAGTTCTAGAACTACAATATCATATCAAATTGCCACCATAATAATAGATTACCTACCTCGCTTTTAGTTCATTTAAAATCGAATATATCAAAACACTGTGATCCTAGCTAACCGTCACGACCCGATCAGTCCAGCAACCGCAATCAAAATGGCAACGTCGCGTCTCCCGGTTGGTGGAGGAGAGTGTAAAGAGCGCAGCGGCTAAACAAGATGCGACATGTACAAAGGCGACAGCTAGGGAAAAACTTATACATACGATATCGCAAACATACCAACGAGTATAATAAACCTGTGTAGATACTCAAACAGTATTTTAAAATTCTAACAAATGTATAAAAATAAATTATAGTTTTACTTAGTGTTTATGAAAAACTTCTGATGCAGTCAAATAATGGCGGGTGCACACAAATCGGGCCACGGGCGCCGTGGCGCCCGCGGGCACAGGTTTGGGAATCCCTGACTTAGGCTGTCATCCCTCCTTGCAGTTTTGTCCTCAAATTCTCAAATATTATGACAGATATTATAACTGACTGTGCTTTTTTTCCCCTTTTACTATAAATATTAACCCTCACATATATGGTCAATTGATTTTCAACAAGGTGGCAAAATAATTAAATGTGGAAAAAAGTCTTAACAACAAATGGTGCTGAGGTAACTGGATATTCACATTCAATAGAGTTTGGAGCCCTATCTCACACCACGTACAAAGATTAACTTAAAAAGAATCAAGGATCTAAACGTATTATATATATAACAGTAAAGCACAGTAAAGAATGGGTTTAGCCTTCATGTCCTTGGATTTGAATAAGTTTCTTTAGATAGTACATTAAAAGCATAAGAATTATATGAAAAAATAAGGTAAATTGAACTACATCAAAATGAGAAAATATTGGGCTTCAAAAAAGCACAGTCAAGAAAGTGAAAGATAACCAACAAAATGTGAAATATTGTTTACAAAGCATATATCTGTTAAGAGTCTTGTATCTAGAATAAACAAAGAATTTTTATAACTTAATTAAAAAATGACTCAATTTAAAAATAAAAGTATGAGTATTTGAATAGACATTTATCCAAAGAATATATAAAAAAAAAGGTTAATAAGCACAGAAAAAGACATTATTAGGTGATAGAGAAATGCAAATCAAAACTAGAATAAGATAACATCTAACATTCACAAGGATGACCATAATCAAAGAAACAGGCCAATCACAAGTGTTGGCCATAATATTGAGTAATTGGAATCCTCAAATATTGCTAATGAGAAGTAAAATGGTACATTACTTTGGTAAACAGTTTGGCAGTTTCTCAAAAAGTTAGACAGAATTGGCATATGATTCAGCAATTTCATTCTTAGGTGTATAGCAAAGAGAAGAGAAAACACAAGTTTACACAGACTTGCACATGAATGTTTGTAGCAACATTATTCATAATAGTTAAGAGTGGAAGTAACCCAAACTGGCATCAACTGGTGATAGATAAAATGTGGCATATCCTTACAATGAAAAATAATTACCCATAAAAAGGAAGGAGAATTGATACATGCTATAACTTAAACAAACCTTGAAAACAACATACTAAGTGAAAGAAGCCACTCATAAAAGACCTAATATTATATAACTCTATTTATATGAACTGTCAAGAACAGGCAAATCAATAAAGATGTAAAGTTGATTACAGGGAAATGTGAGTGAGGACAAGGATAGATAATAACTAATAATGGGTATGGAATCTGTTGGCATGATGAAGTGTTCTCAATTTAGATCATAGTGATGGTGGCACAACTTTTTCAATTTGCTAAAAACTGTTGAATTGTAGATGACAAATGGATGAATTTTATATAGAAATGACTCAGTAAAGATATCTTAAGTTAATAAAATAAAATAGCAAGCAATAGAGTTAATTTAGAAAACCAAATCTATTATTTATATTTTATTTATTTATTTATTTATTTTTACAGAGGAGAGAGAGAGAGAGAGAGAGAGAGAGAGACAGAGACAGAGAGAGAACTGAACTGGGGGAGCTCCCAGCTCAGCATATGGTTCCGCACGTGCCGGGGCCGGGATTCGATTCTCGGTCCCCGGATTCGATTCTCGGTCCCCGGCGCTGCAAAGTGAGCACCTAACCCACTGAGCCATCCCAGCTTCCCCCAAATCTATTATTTAAATAAACTAATAAACTAATAAAATTCTGGCATGACTGTTTGATAATGTAGTAAAGATGACAAATTTTTATTCTTAGATATAACAAAAGCAACTTATCTATAAATAGTTTATGATGTATATATACATATATATGTGTGTGTATATATATATATGTATGTATGTATATATGTGTGTGTGTGTGTATATATATATATATATATATATCCCCAATGTTAGTTTAAAGCTGTATTGAACTATAACTTATAACACAAAATTGATCCACTCACTGCAATAATATAATTCAATTATGGTATTTTTCCTAAACTTATAGTTTTAATACCACCAACACAATCCAGTTCTAAAACATTTCCATTACATTCCTCTAAGTTTCCATAAGCCCATTTTCAATCAAACCACACTTCTTCCTCACACCCAAGTTATCAATGATCTGTTTCCTACATATTGTAAATTTATTTTCCTCTATATTTCATATAAATGGATCATCTTTTTTATTGTACGTGTATGTGTGTGTGAGAGAGAGAAAGAGAGAGAGAAAAAAGAGAGAAAAATATATTTTAGCATAATGTTTCTGAGGTGTATCCATATTGTAGCTTGTATAAATATTTCATTTCTTTTTTATTGAAAAATATTATACCATGCAATGCATATGCCACGTCTTCTTTATCTACATGCCAGTTGATGGATTGATTGGTATTTGGCTTGTCTTCAATTTGGGCTATAATAATACTGAGTATTTATATCCAAATTCTGTGTGAATATATATTTGTATTTAGCTTTGTTAGCTTGCTAACAGTGAAATTGCTGGTTTTATTTGTACTTATTGGTAACTTTGTAAGAAACTAAAAAACTATTTTCAAAATGATAATGGTTGTAATTTATCAACATCCTCACCAACTCTTTTTACTATATATCTTTTTATTATAGCCAGTAGGGGCATCTCATTGTAGTTTTAAATTATATTTCTCTAATGACTAATGATTGTATGCTCCCTTTCATGTACTTATTAGCCATTTGTGTCTTATTTTGTGAAATATCTATTCCAATGTTTTATTCAATTTTAATTGGATAGTTTATCTTCTTATTATTGAGTTATAATTACTTTTTATGTATTCTGGATACCAGTGTTTAATCAGATATGTGATTTATAAATATTTTTCCCACTCTATTAAATTTTAATTTTAAATGCCATAATGTTAAGCACAATTTTGTTTATATTTTCATGAAGTTCAGTTTATTATTTTATTCTATGACTCCTGATTTTGGTGTTTGGTTATAAAAACTCTGCTTAATTCAAGGTCAGGAAGATTTTCTCCTATATTTCAGTTTAAAAATTACAATTTTATTTCTTACATACAAAACTTTCGATTTAGTATGTATTAATATTTGTGTATGGTGTGACATAAAAGGTTTAAGTTTTTGGCTGTGTGTTTATATACTTCTTTTTGCATGTGAGTATCCAATTTTTTCAACACCATTTGTTGAAAATATTATTTTTTCCCACTTTATTGTCCTGGCTCCTTTGTTAAAAATTAGTTAAAATTTAAGAGTTCATTGGTGAACTATCAACTCAGCTCCATTAACCTATATGCCCACCCTTATGTTAATATCATACTATCTTAATTACTGTGGCTTTACAGTAATAAGACTTCCAACATTGACCTTCCTTTGCAAGATTTTTTGGCTACTCTTACTTTTTGCATTTCTATAGAAAGTTTAAAATCAGCCTTTAAATTACTGCAGAAAATCCTTTTACTATACATACATATATATGAGTTTAATAGATTTTAGTCATCAATTTGGGAAGAGTTGCTATTTTAATGATATTAAGTCCAACAATTTATGATCATGGAAAGTCTTTGCATTTGTTTTGATCTTTGATAATTTCTCTTAACAATGTTTTATTATTTTTAGTGTAAAAATCTTATACTTCTTTTATAAAATTTATCCCTAAATATTTTATTTTTATGACATTGTTAATAGAATTATTTTCTTACTTTCATTTTCAGATTGTTTGTGACTACTATATAAATTATTTTGAAATATAAGTGAAACTGAATTTTCTAGAACAAATTTAATACAATTTAATCAAAGTTAAATATATAATTATTTTTAATTTTATGACTCTTTTTTTATTTTAAGACCTATAGGCATGTAGGCCTTCATCAAATGTTATTAGACATATTGATTTGGAAGAGCACTACATGAGGGAATACAAATGAAATGAATATGTTATTCTGCTTTCTTTATGTTCATGTGACTTTTGTATTTGTCCTAAATGTTGTTTTGGGTGTATGTGTGTGTCTATTCAACATTATAAGACAATGTTCTATATAGAAAAGATGAGTAGTTACATGAGGTTCCAGCTATATAGCTTTCTTACTTTACTAATACATGAATGCCACTGAATATACCATTACTCTCACTAATGTAGGACATCATAACCACTCCTGTAGGAAGAATTTTAACTATCGTAAGCACTTTTCCAAGTCTCAGCCTAAAACTCTTATTTTAGGATGATTATAAGGGAACAGTTCTTGTTCAGTTTGATAAAAACAAAACCAAAAAATGCAAATTTAACAGGTACAGAACTATTTGTAAATGAAACTGCCAGATAAAATGTATTGCAGAACTATTTTTAGATGTCCTAGAAAATTCTCCAGGATACAGTAAAATTATAATATATCTTGATCTGGAGGCCTGTAGACTCATACTATATATAATTCAAGAAATAACTGAGAATTTGCTATGGTCACAGAATCCTTATAAACAAAATACTTCAATACTTAGGCAGAATAATTGGAGCAGAGCTCATAAGAGTCCAATTTAATAATAAATTGTAGCTAAACTTTCCCAATATCTTCTTAACTAAAGCCAAGGAAAGTGTTTAAAGAATTGTAATAAGAAAAAAATTGAGATAGTCCTAAGTACTAGAAAAAAATTTTGTGTAGATTTTGTATTAGTTCTTGTAATACGCTAAGCAAATAAATTTTTTTTTAATTCCTAATGTTTAAGGTTATAGATTTACCACAGATATGTAGAACAATTACCGAATAGTTATACCATGCTTCTCAGTAACGCCTAACCTAAGCTTAACACTTTGGATTGATCTGTAGCCTAATTCATTACTATAATATATGTATGTTCAGCTTTGTTTAAGATCTCCATTGATATGCGTACCCAATATTTACCTATTTTTACTTAGGAAAAAAGTCAACAATTTATCTGGAATGTTATGCTTCAGGGACTTGATAAAGGACTTGTATTCAAAATATACGAAGTACTCTTGAACAACAAGAAAACAAACAGTTAAACAACAGGTGAAATGTCTGGACAGATACCTTACCAAAAAATATATACAAGTACAAATGGCATATAAGTACATGAAAAGATATGTAATATAATTTCTCATTATGTATTCCAAATTTAAGTAACAATGAGATTCTACTACATACCTATTAGGATGACAAAAACAAACAAACAAACAAACAAACAAAAAACCTGACTATAGTAATTGTTGGCGAGGAAGCAGAGCATGATTGCTAGTGGGAATGTAAAATAGACTATCAAATCCTCGTTGAAAGACAGTTTGGCAGTTTCTTACAAAGGTAAACATAAGCCATAATATGATTCAACAATCCTAATATTAACTATTTACTCATAAAATTTGAAGACTTATGTCCCCACAAAAACCTGCATGAAAATATTTGTTGTAATTTATTTATAAGCCCTCAGACTAGAGGCATCAAATTTCTCCTCAGTAAGTGATTGAGTAAACCAACTGAGGTAAGTCTAGTCAAGGAAATATTATTCCGTGATAAAAAAAGAAAAAAAAAAGGATAATTAAGCTATCAAGCCATAAAAAGACATGAATGAATTTTAAAGTGAAGTAGCCAGTCTTGAAAGGCTACATATGGTAAAATTAAAATGGTAAAATCATAATTCCAACTGAAGTCAGTGATTTAAGGATTGTGAGGGTTAAGGGAGAGGGTTGAATTGATGAAGCTCAATGGGTTATTTTAGGGCAGTAACACAATTCTTCCTAATACTGTAATATTGGATATGTGCCATTATATATTTCATAGACCATAGAACTTCACAGCAGGAAGAATGAAACAATGCACGCAAATTGAAAAGAAAATATATTTATGCAGCTAGGGGACCTTGGGTAAAATGTTGAATGTTACAAAACTATCTACCTATATTACAAATTTAAGAAATCCCCTTCATTGGACAGGGTAGAAGTAGTAAGTATTGGCATAAGTAACTTTGAAAATAAATGGGTATGACAAAAGCCAAAAGGAACTGCATTCTAGTTAAAAGTTGAGAAACAAAAACTTATGGACACACTCAATAGTTTGGTGGTTACCTGAGGGTAAGGGGGGAGGGAGAGTGGGGAGAGGAGTTGGGAGTGGGCACCAGATATGTGGTGATGGAAGAAGAGCTGATTCTGGGTGGCGAGCACATAATGCAACACATAGGCAATGTGATGTAGAGTTGTTCACCTGGAACCTATCTCACTGACTAATGTCACCCCAATAAATTTAACAATAAAAAAAAGTTATTACTTGTAAGGGTACAGTTCTAATACTGCACATGTATAATAATTTTAAAGAATTAAATAAGTCGGTGGGGAAGATAGGAGCCAGGTTCCTCACTGCTGGAATTGGAGATTAGAAATAATCAGGAGATAGAGCCTAGAAAAATCCAGGTGGTCATGGGTTAGCATTGGAGACATCAGTATAAAGTCATGTCTAGTAGGTGATTACATATGGGTACATTTAAAGATCTGTGTATATATAAACATTAGCATATACACATATATATTTCTGTTCTCCCTGAGATTTCCTTGATGTAACAACATACCAGTAGCCACGAACACACCAAGTGCCCAGATCTTGATTTCTTATACCATTATTCAATAAAAGGAACCAGGGCTTCTTAGAGAAATAGCTCATTCAAGGACACAGGCAAATTAGGTACATAGATTAGATAGATAGATGATAGATAGATAAATAGATAGATAGATAGATAGATAGATAGATGATAGATAGATGATAGATAGATGAAAATTTGGCTAGCTATAGAATAAGGTGACGAATACCTTTGTGATCTTTCTGCTCATTGTATAAGCCAAGTAGAATCATGAGTAAGGCATCACAGAAATCCCAATTGAAGTGATTTCTATAAAATTTCTGACCTCTACTTCTCAAAACACTCGTCAGCAACAAGGAGAGTTTAAGATACAGTCGTAGTCAAGAGGAGCTTTAAACTAAGACAGTTATTAAATGTAATACGGTGTCTAAACTATATAGGATTCTGGAACACATAAAGGATATTGACTAAAAACTAAGGTAAAATTAATGATATATCAGTATCCATTCATTTTTTGTAACAAACATACTATACTAATTTATGTTGTTACTGTGGGAGAGGGAAAAGAATTTCCCTCTATCCTTCTAAATTCTTTTGGTTGCTCTAATAATCTAATTGACATGCAAGAGATTAATGAGAGAAAATAACCCAATTTATTATGTATCTACATATGGGGAAGAACTCTGAAAGAATGTGACCCTACAACAAACTGGGCAGTTGATGCTTATATGCCACTCTGGACTAAGGAGAGGGAGGCGGGGTCTGGGACCTCAAAGGGAAAGCAGGCAATTCACAGGTAGATAAAGAAGAGCAAATGGGTGCTGAACAAACTCTTGTTGGGCCACCCAGAGACAGTGAAGCACAGTGGGGCGTCTGATAAATAGATTTTCTTGGTTTCTCCCCATCTGACACATTTAAATGATGCTGAGGCTATCGTACCTTCCTGTAAGCAGGATTTTCTATCTTGCAGACCTTTAGGCAGGTAAGGGGACCGTTCAAAAGCTTTTTATCTGAATTTTTGTTTCTTAAAAGTAACCAGCTTGAAATAATTAATATCCCAAAAGGCATATTTTGGGTTGGCAGACTCTGCTTTCCTCATTAAAATCGAGGACACTGTAGGCAGGCAGGATATGTGAAAACTGTACTATTAATATTTTCATACTTATCTATACACCTAAAAATGTACAAAATAAAAAGTTTATATTTAAACACCATCAGCTTTCCATGTAACTCCCATAGTCAATTAGAAGGTGAAATACCATTCCCCAAGCATGGACAAAACATTAAAACAATTAGGAACCAAAAGATATAGAAAGGTTCAGGTCCTGAATCAGGCAACAGAAAAGGAAGTGGTGAACAAATCTGTGAGTATTTCACATTTTTTGAAACAATCCTAATGAATGTTTTACATGTTTGTTGTTGTTGCTGTTTGTTTTGTTTGTTTGTTTGTTTTTTCCTGCTTGCAGTGTTGTTGTTGCTTGACAGGTAGATTCTAAAGTTCCTCTGGAGAATAAGCAGTTGAGGAATTCTGGGTCAACATGGTGTATATATATCTATATATCTATATTTATATCTCTCTATATTTTTTTACAGATTTATTTTTATTGTTTGACAGAGTGAGAGACAGAGAGATGGGGGAGGTCCCAGAGTAGTCTCCATCACTGTATGTCATCAGTTTTTGACATAGTTTCACTCCACAGGTCGGCGCAGGGCTGAGTAGGGCAGGAGCCAGGCCAAGGGCCTCCCGCGTAGGCCTTGGCAAGAACTGTACTGGGGCACACACCCCAATTCAGCATATGGGTCCACACGGGCCGGGGCTGGGATTTGATCCTCGGATGCTGGGGCTGCAAAGCAAGCTGTCAACCTGCTGAGCCATCCGGCTTCCCCAACATGGTATATTTTACACAAATTTTCAGTGTGTCAGTCATGCAAACTAAAGATAAACCAAAAGGCTAACACATTCTGGAGCCTCATGAGTACTTAATGCTGAGAAGCGTTTCATCCACCCTCCACGAAACCTGTGCTTGGTTTGTCTGAAGAGGACTGTGGGGAGGGGCGGACTCAGTCTGTGGAAACCTCAGAAAAGAAACCTTGGAGACAGAATGCCTATATAAGCTTTAGCTAGGAATTTGTGTTTGTTTCTAAATTGCATAAAATCAGTTCTCGATCCTTCCTAATATGAAAAGGAGGTCATTTTATAAGACATCAGTTTGTATACAATCCAAACTGAGTTCTACAAACAATATAAACAGGTACTTTCAACAAGATTGATTTTTTTGTCCCTTAGTATAAATCACAGACACAAAAATCCCATTCTTCTAAGGCATGTTTTTCAATGGTTAGATTCTATTTTTTAAGTGTGGGTTTCTACCTTTGATATTTTAAAGGCTTATATGAGATATTTTTAAAGATAAAATAGGTTTTCAAGATTGAATGGAGGGGGAATAAAAAGTAAAAATATAGCCTAAAAACAAACATTTGGACTTTTAAAGTTATTGTTGTTTTCTTGACTTTTTTCTTTAAAGGTGAATGGACTTGTTGTCACCACAGAACAGTTTTTTATGTCTCTGCAATGAACCTTGGTCATTCCACAAAGGCTGCTGAGAGCTTTTAAAGATCCCAAGAACGCCGTGCCTTCAGGGGCTTGTCAACACTTCATGTGGCTTGTTTTCTCTTCCCTGTGTTTTCAGTAAGAAGCTAACTTTAGAATTTAAACAAGAAATGCAGCCCTCACTCAGTAGGAGGCTGTGTGGGAAACAAAAGAAGCTGGAGACTTCTCTGGGGCTTTGAACCAGCGGAGAACAAGGCTGGGGTACTTAACCCTAGGACTGAGTGGGCTGCCTTTGAAGAGGCTGCTGTCCTCCCGAAACCATTATAGAGCTGTGAGCGATGGAGGGAAATCTGGAACATTAGAGCCCCGTTTATTTTTCTGCACTTTGTTCATTGCCCTAAAAGATGTACCTGAAGTTAAGTAGATGACATGTATTTTTTTGGGGAGTCTTCTGCCTGTTTCTGGCAGGTTGTCCCTAATCTTATGAGTGTTCTATTTCATAGTCTTTTATATTTATGTAGAGGGTTCATAATTTACAGTTACCTTCACATTTATGAGTTTCTTCATTCTAAATAAAACACTTCTCTTTTTCCTTGCATTATCCAAATCTTTAATTTAAACCCTGAAAAATTGGTACCTCAACTCCAACCACCTGTTAGTGAACGTGGTGTCTTAAATGTTATGTCTGTTGGCTTCTTTTCAAATTTTCTTGTTTGACTTCTCTAGAGAATGTGATACCCTAATCGTGAGAATGTGATATTCTCAGTTTCATGGACCCCTTAAAATACCTCTCTTAGCTCGTGAGTTAGCAATCTGTCTTCTCTCATTGGCTATTCCATCTCAGTCTTCTCATCCTCTGTTTGGATACTTTTTTCATGCCTTAAATTTTGTAGTTCATAACCTCTAATTTTTCTACTTTCATGTATTATCATTTCACTCATCTGCCTATGTTCAGAATCTCTGCCATGAATCCTGAATTCTCCTTGTGTTCCAGAATCGTGTCTCCACATAAACATCTGCCCTTGGATATTATGTAGATTTTTCATGTGCACTGTGGTCAAAGCCAAAACCATCCTCTTTTCTCAACAAACTTGCTACTTTTATCTCTAAAGACGTAATCTGATCATTCCACTAGAAACCATTGGCTTATCCTAACCTCCTCCTTCTATTACGTTTTTCCCGTTTGATTGGCCACTGAGTTCTCTCCAATCAGTTCCTCTGTTTGCCATTCTACTGACACTGCTCTGCTTTACATTCTCAGTGTTTCTTGATTAATCTCCTTGCTTCCTCTCATGTTGTTTTACTAAAATAAAAATATATGATTCTGATTCTTAACAGAATTTGTCTCCCCAGTAACTACAGGTACAAGTCTCTGTTTCATGGACTCCTTTTACGTTTATAACCAGACCCAAAACAGGCCTTAAGCCTGTTCTCCACTGAACTTCGGACCTTACTCTGAATGCTCATGTGGTCTATTGGTGCTGCTGAGTGATGCGTTTTAGAGCATAATTTCCTCAGTGTGGAAAATCTCTTCTCGTTTCAAAGACCAATTTAAAGTAGTCAATTGGGAAAGACTTGTACTAATACACTCCTCTGTCCACATTACCCTCCCCCTACATACATTTAATCATTCACTTCCTGTGCTTTAAAGCATTTTGTATGGATCTTTTCTTCCCCTCATCAGTTCTCTCTCCTGGTACTGCTTTTGGAATTATATCTTCACACATCCCAGCTCTTTTACTAGCTCTGTGACCTTTCAACCGTAACTGGAAAAACAGTTGTGGTCAAAGATACCTATATCCTCATCTATGTATCCTCAGAATTTAGCAGATTTCTGGTAACTTATAGACATTTAAATACATCTGAAAAAGAAGTAGACATGCATCCCAATAGGAACTCTACCAAGGAGACAAGGTGAATCTCATCTAGCCTTATCATTAACTTCTAAATGGTCTAATTCTTGAAAACATGATATTTTATAAAGGCTCAAAAGATATGACTCGGCCTTCATTCAGTAAAGACCTCCCTTTGTCATTGCAACTGGACACTTTCCTTCAGAACTTGGAAAATTGGCTTCCTCAGTTTGGCCCCTGGCTCGAAGGGGCATACTTCCCATGCCAAAGGCCCCCAGCCCGGTTCCCGCCCTGTATGGCTTCTTCTTTTCCAAAATTTATTTTTCTCAAAAAATTTTGGCATGCCTGCCGCATCATCAGCTGGAAATAATAATTTGTCTTTGTCAGCAATAAAAATTCAGAATTTGAAATAGAAAATATCCAAGTTGTAAGCTATGTTTTTCCTGAGGTTGGAGAAAATGATATTAAAGACTAGAACTATAATATTATGTTACATTATATAAATTATATTATGTATTATGCTGCAGGTTCTACCCTTTTACTTTTATTTTTGTATTTTTTGTTTGCTCTTTTACCTTTCCCCTCACTATCTATTACCTTCTTATTATTGACAAAATAGGAATGACAAGACAATAAGACACATTTTTCAGTGTAAAAAGAGGGCTAGAATGATTGAAATTATAATAAATTGTCAAGTGTTTGTCCTGTACCAGACCCTGTTCTAAGAACTTTACAGAATATTTTTCTTGTATAATACTTTAGAAATAAATTAACTTATTTAATATTTAGAATGACTTTAATGGATAAGTCATATTACCATTTCAAGGTTACAAATAAACAATTGAGTCACAGAAAGATTAATAACACACCCAAGGTCAAGGAACTAGTTTCAGAGCTGGGAATCCAACCTGGGCAGTTTGCTTAATTGTCTGTGTCTTTAACCACTATGCTATACTGCTTTCTTATCAGAAAAAAAAAAAAAAAAAAAAGTGACTCAAGGTATTCAAGTAAATATTGAAGCTAGAACCCCTGGGTATTCATACAAAGATATTTAATTACATAGCACATATCAAAGGTGAAGGTACAAATAACTTTGAACTATTTAAAGATATTTTCCATTTATACAAATCATTTAGAAGAAACTATAATTGTCCTAGAAACAGTCACTTATTAATGTAGACAACTTAATCATAGTTGCTGACCTATGTGTTGTTTTTGAAAAGGACAGCAGGTTTAATTTATTAAAATTTGCTGTGTAATGAATGACCCAGCATCACATGCTAACAACAGGTGATTTAACCTGTATAAAAATAAACCCAATGGCATTAATAGAATCATGGAACCTCAAGGCTTTGGTGTGAGGTGGAGCTCAGAATATAAAGTCCTTCAACAGCCATGCTTTATACACTGTGAGTTTTCAGTCTAATTTATCTAATGTAAAGGATTTGTAAAAAGACCAAATTCATCCTTGGTATGTTTTGCAACTCTTATTAATTACATGTTATTTCCTTTGTCTTGATAAGCAATTTTGTTTTATTCCTTGCATTTACTTCCTTCCCCAGACAAATTCATTCTAATAATACGTTTCTGTATTTGCATAGTCTAAATATCACACTAAACTTCAAAGTTCTTGATACTGCTTCTCATATTTTGTCATCCTTAAATGCAAACTGATAATTCCCTTTATGGATTAACTCTACAAATGTGAGCTCATTTCAGCACATTAAAATCCCTTTGCCTTATGTGTCCTCTCCATTTTTCTGTGTGGCTTTCTTACTGACCTGAAATCTCAAGTTGACCTGACAATTGTTCTTCCTGTTTTTTTTTCATGGCCTTGGTCATATACAAAAGGATCTTAATAGTTTCTCCCAGGGCTTTGTCCAGAGTACCTTTTCCATTCTATGCTATACTGGGTAATTATACTCTGAGCCATTGTCCAACACACATAATTATGACTATATTTTATAATTTGGATTTTAGACTTACCTTTTCTAAAAAGTACTCTATGACTTTATCTCCAATTACCTATTGGACACTCCTACACTCAGAAAACGCAAACTTCAGTGGGAAAGACACAAAGAAAGAGAAAACTATAGTTAAGAGTGATAGGAAAGCCCAGAAGAGGGGCGTCCAACACAGTCTGGAGTGTCAGAAAGATTCCAGAGGCTAATATATTGAGGATGAGTAATAGGAACTGGCTGAAGAGATAGGAAGACAAATAGTGCAAAATCACTAAAAGCGATGGAGTGGAACTGCATGAAGCTTAGTCTGACAGAAGCATAGTGCTTGAGAGGATAATACAGAGGATTGTGGCTTAAGAGGTAAGCAGGGCCAGATCGTAATAGCCTTACCCCTTCAATGCTATTCAATATGTGCTTGAGAAATATAACTCTTACTGGGGCATGGAGATTAGATTTTAAAGTAGCAAGACAAGAGTCAAGAAGACCAGCCATAAGTTTATTGCAGTAGTTCTCATGACAGAGATGAATTGAATTGGAATGGTTATTTATTAGGTTGAAGATAAGTAAATGGACTCAAGAAATAGTTTACAAAATAAAACTGACATAACTTTGCAATTGGATACTAGGCATCTGGAAAAGTACCTCTCAAGGATAACATAAAGGTATATGGCTTGAGTAGTGAGACTGACTATGAGCATAGAAGTTTTGATTGGAGAAGGAAATTAGGATTCCATTTGAAATATGCTAAATATGGGTATTTTGTGCAATATCTAGGTGGGGATTACCAATAGTTATTGATTTGAGTTGAAAATTCAAAATGAATATATAAATATGTGTTTAAGATTTGGTTTTGAATTTGGCAAGGAGTAATGCCAAGAAAATATACAAGATTATTGGTTGATCCTGAGCAGGTGTCCTCTGAAACAGAAAAAGGCAAAGATGCAAAGGATTGAACAGTTGTTATTAATGGGTACCTAAGGAATTGCCATAGGTCATAGCTGATCTTCAAAGGGTCTTTATGATATAGGAAGGAATAGTCTCTACTAGATGTAAAATGAATGGGACCAGATGGCAGCTTGAGGACAGTGTTAAAATTTGGAACGGTGTTGAAGGCAATGGAAAATGGCATTGATTACAGGCACGTAAGAGTTGTTAAGTGATACACAAGGCTGTAATGAGTACAGACAGTAGGAATTGGCTGTGGTGCTTTGGGTGACAGATGGTGTCGTGGCCCACTTTCTGGCCATGGCCCTGAAAAAGAGATGCATGTGACCAGTATAAGCATAGCAATAACATGAACCCAACAATTTTCTGATAACATCGCAGTACCTGCTGTCATTTAAGTTCCTAAAACAGCCCATAGAATGATACTATCATTTCCATTTTAGAGTTGAAAAAGAATATGTTTAGAGAGAATAAGTAATTTGCTAAGGGAAACCCAAAAAGTCAATGGTGAAACCAAGTTGTAGATGGACAAATAATCCGTTTCTTAATTTCGTAAGCTGGCTTTCCTCATTGAGTGACTTCCATTGTATGAGCAGCACTGGCCACCAATCTGCAGTGAGAGCCAGTATCTGATCAGAGAATGGTGACATCCATCTAGGGACACTGGCAGGGATTCTTGCCCACGGAAGGGTTGCCTGTGATGACTTCTGAAGCACTTTCTAATTTTGAAATTCTGAGTATCCCTCCTTTAAATGCCAATGACAGCAAGTTTTAAATTTTCATTTCATGATGTAAAATTCCAGAGGTGGCTGAAATTTTAAGTAACTTCATTGCCTTATTCACTTACTGCTCATATAAAATATGAGTTTGTTTAGTGTGATTGTATGTGTGTGTGGGGGGGAGGTGCACAGAGGCAGAGATTTTGACTTTTGCTCTTTATTGCATTTCTTAAACTAGCTACACTTGGCAATTCATTTACATCAATAATTGAAAAGCCATCAGTCTCTTCTGGTCTTATACTTCTTGCTATGCACAGTAATGATATGCATGATTGGCTATTGCCATAAAAATGCACTATAAATTTTTTAAGGATAATTCAACTACAGAGAATGAATCAATATGAACTACAGTAATAACATACAAGAGACAATCTCTCTCATGCCACTTCAAAGCAGTTAGTTCTTCTCTTGATGAGCACTATCATTGCCTCCAGTTAGAGTTTTAGGCAGTGGATTACCTCTTTCCTTTTCAAACCTTAACTGAGGTACTGTGTTCTCATCCACCTTGTTCTATAGGCAAGTCACCCCTATGGATGCTGCTTGTGGTCTATGCTTTATACTTTCTCCTGTTTCGGGGTGTCCTGTGAGTAGAAAAAACCTGGTGTATTTTATGTGGATCATTAAATTAGGTGTGAAAATGGGGAAGCAGGGATGGCCCAGCTGGTCAAGTGCTCACATTACAGCCCCGGGGTCTGAGGATCGAATCCCGGTCCCTACCTGTGCGGACCTATATGCTGAACTGATGTGGCCCCAGTGTGGTTCTTGCCGGGGTGGGTTTCCCATGTGGGAGGCCCTCGGTTTGGCCCCCCAGCTCACAGGGGCCTGCCTCCCCTTTGGGAGGCCTGGCTCCCACCCTGCACGGCCCCCACTCATCTGTGTGGAATGAAACCATGCTGAGAACTGATGATGTACAACTATGAAGACTGCTCTGGGCCCTCCCCCTTCTCTCTGTCTCTCACTGTCTCTGTCTGTCTCTTTAAAAAATTAGGCATGAAATGTTGTGTTGGTTGTTTTGGTTCATTTGTTCATTCATTCATTCATTCATTCAACAGACTGCCATTTGCCTTTAAATGGATGGTAGTCTCCTATGTGAGACTGATCTGTGAGGAAGCACAAATCACAATAGAAATCTGAGATAAAACCAACTGGAGGCCTGTCAGTGCTTAGACAGAAGTATAATGTCTGAACTGCATGAAGGTGTGCTGGCCCCTCAGCGTGGGATGATTGTATTTATTTTGTTGTAGAAAGCTGGGGCAATGCTATTTGCCAGAATTCATCAGCCTGGGGAGAGACCCAGGGAAAAGGATCAGAGGACAGAAACAGCACCTTCTCCTATCTGTCATAAGCCAGTGACAACTGGGTCACTTGTAGAGACTAAGTATCACACTTTAACACTTCTAGTAAGGAAAAGAGTATTACCAACACTGAACCCCATTTTCTATGCAGGTGTTTTCATAGAACGTTACTGGATGAAGCTCAGCAAAACGTAACCTAATGAAATCTTGGTCTCTGTAAAGATGGGGGCACTTGATACTAAGGCTCCTCAGGGTTTAGGGGGCACTGTACTTCTGAGTGGGCTGCAAAGATTCCCAGGTCCCTCTCCACTTTTCCTTATAGGATAGTTCTAGAAATGCACATGGCATAGCATGTACACACATGTGTGCACACACACATACACACACCTCTTTTGAAACTCACTGTTCTTTTTTTATTTTTAGAATTTATTGTTGTTGTTTTTGACAGAGAGAGAGAGACAGAGAAAAACAGAGAGATACAGAGAGAAGTGGGAGGACCCAGAGCAACCTCTACAGCCACACGTCATTAATTTTCTATATAGTTTCATTCCATAGGTGGCTGCAAGACCACTCAGGGCAGGAACCACTGACCAGGAACCTCCCACATGGGAAGTATACTCGGGGCGGGAGCCAAGCTGGCAGACTCCCATATAGGATGCTTGCCCTGGTGACAACCAAACTGAGGGCAGACCCCAGGTCAGTACTCTATTTGTATTACTCTTCCTGATCAATATGTAGATCTCCACTCTAAAGTATGTGAGTATATTCATAAGTAGTTTTGTTTGGCACATATAGTTTTAACTTGCATATAATCTCATTTTATTCCTTTATTCTTTAAAATTATATATTAATCTTTTACCTGGACTAGGCCCTGTCGTCCAAGTAAAATGGACTAATGGACTAGCAAATGAAGTCTAGTCCATTGTTTCCACAATATATGACTTATCCATCTCCTGGCTGAGTATCCTTTAACTTTTTTGCTTATGACAGTACACAACCATTGCAATCAAGCACTACGTACAGATCCCCTTATAGAACTACTCTGAGATATACGCTTGGGAATGGAAGGGATTAATCGTAATGCTTAGTGAGTGACATGAAGTATCTTCTGAGTAGCCCTAGAATGTCTGAGGACATTGCCACGAGTTCTTGTGTGGCCAAGTCTTCACCAATACCTGGCATCATGCACCATTCCAATATTTTCTGTCGTTACGTGTGTTGCCTGGTATCTCATTGATTTTTCATTTGTATTTTTCTCAGTTTGACTTAGGCTGATAATTCTTTAGAGAAATTTCAGGTATTTTAGCTTGCATCCTTATGGTTTGTGTTTGCTAATTTTTTTTTTTTTTCTGTTGAATTTCAAACTCATTTCTCCAGTTTTAGGAAGAAGACAGTTAAGGAGGAAAGACCAGAGCAGTGGTAAAAGCTGGGGATTCAAGTCAGACAGAGATATACAAGCAACATGGCATTAGGCAAGTTGTTTAAGCTTCTACCTTGTCTGTATGACAGACAGTCTTAGTAAATGTTCAATGGAGCAATCCGTTTACTATTATTTTACTACTTATAGCCCACAGTAATCATTTGAACTGTTAAATGATATTACTTTTATTAAGAGAGGCCTTGTATTTTCTGCCCTCTCCCCTTCCTACCTTATGGGAAATTTTGCCAGAACTGTCAACGGAAGGAGTGATAGACTACCCATTTTTATATTGTTACTTTGACTTTCTTTTTCTTTTTTGACAAAGTAATATTATACTGAAGTATAATTTATGCATAACACACACAGATCTGGGGGAAGCCGGGATGGCTCAGTGGGCTAAGTGCTCACTTTGCAGCT
Source organism: Craseonycteris thonglongyai (assembly GCA_004027555.1). Classification (NCBI taxonomy): domain Eukaryota; kingdom Metazoa; phylum Chordata; class Mammalia; order Chiroptera; family Craseonycteridae; genus Craseonycteris; species Craseonycteris thonglongyai. The sequence goes on from PVKE010008703.1 coordinate 40,769, forward strand.
CCAGGGACTGAGGATCGAATCCCGGCCCTGGCCCGTGCGGAACCATGTGCTGAACTGGGAGCTCCCCCAGTTCAGTTCTCTCTCTGTCTCTGTATCTCTCTCTCTCTCTCTCTCTCTGTCAAAAAACAATTAAAAAATATATATTAAAAAAAAAAGACACACAGATCTTAAATGTTCATTTCTATTACTTTTGACCATTTTATGCATGTGTGCAACTACCACTCAAAACATTTCAGACATTTCCATCATATCATATAGTTCCTTTGTGCTTCTTCATGCTCAAGCATCTTCACGCTTACACCCCTAAGATAATTTTTACTGTGATTAACACATAGCAGTCCTGCCTGTTCTTGGGCTTCATATAAACCAGATCATACTGTATATGCTTCTTTGGCTCAGTGCAGTGTTTTCTAGTTCACTTGTGTTGTGAGAATTCACAGTGCATTCCTTCTCCTTTCTGACTAGTAGTATCATGTGAATACATCACATGTGGTTTATATACTCTCCTGATTATAGACATTGTGCCATGTCCAGTGTGAGGTCATTGTGAATAAGGCTGCTAATGAAGATTCTTTATTGTGTGTGTGTGTGTGTGTGTGTACATATATGTAGTATATTTTGTTATAGTGTATTTTGGGAAAATACCAAGGAGTGGACTAACTAGTGCAAAGATTTGGGTAAATGCATATTTAACTTCATAAGAAACTTCTAAATAGCTCTTCTAAATGGTTGTTCCAGTTTATGCTCCTAACAGCAAGGTAATAGAGCTCCAGAGGCTTCACATGTCTGTCAATATTTGATATAGCGCACATTTCTTTATATTTTATCCACCTTACTGGGTATGACAATGTATCATACTGTGGTAGTAACTTGATTCTCTGATGATTAATTACCCATTCATGGGCTTATTGGTCATTTGTATGGCTTCCTTTGTGGAGTTTCTAATCAAATCTTTTGTATATTTTTGTTTACATTGGGTTTTTCTTCCTGTTGTTCATTTGTAGGTGTTTATTTGGTCCATATTTCTAATACAGTCTTTTCAGGAGAGGAAATTTTAATTTCAATAAAATTTTATTTCTCTTTTACCTTTTATGGTTTGTGCTTTTTGCTTTATTTTCTATTTAAGAAATTTTTCTTATTCAAATGTCATAAAGACATTCTTTGGAACTTATCTTTTGTAAGCTTTATTGCTCTAGCATTTACGTTTAAGATGTTTCAATCTATTATTCATCTTGAATACATTTTTGTGTTTAGAGTGAAGTTGGGGTCAAGTTTTATTTTGATACAAATGGAATTTCAGTTGTTTCAGCTCTCCTTTTTATCTCAAAGCTTTTCTTATTTGACTTGGTATTGGTCACAAATCAATTGACTGAATATATATATGTGAGTGATTGTTAACTCTCCACTCTGTTTAGTGGACCAATGTCACACTTTATTACCAGGGATTTATGTTCTTGAAATCAAGCAGTATAAATCTTTAACATTTTAAGATAAATTTACCTATTTTAGATAATGTACATGTCTGTGTAAATTGTATATACAACTTGACAATTTCTTAACTGACAAAACAAACCAGGTGTCACTTTCATTGCCTTTGGATTATATCTATAGAAATTTAATGAAATTTGACATCCTAACAATATTCAGTCTTCCAATCCACACACATGATATCTCTCCCTTTCCTTAAGTCTTTACGTTCTCTCAGGGTGTTTGGTAGTTTTCAATTTAGAGGTCTTGTGCATCTTTCATTAAGGTTATTCCTAGGGTTTTTGTTTTGTTTGTTTGTTTGTTTTTTGTGCTGTTTGATAGCTTTGTAAATAGTAGCCTAAATGTAATTTTAGTTGTTTGTTGATAATACACAGAAATATAATTAATTTTTATGCATTGATTGGCCTTTAAGCTCTTTTTACTCATAAAATCCTGAAAAGAAAATGTGTGGGTTTTCTTTGTTTTTCTTTAAGCCAATCAATTCTCCAACTTTCAGCATACCAACTGGGTTTCCTACGATTCAACTTAATTTTGACACTAAATATCTGGTTTTAGTGTCACACTCCATGAGTTTAAGGGCTCATTCCCACAATTGCCTGCACTTCAGACACAAATCTCAAGTATCTGGTCCCTGGGTTATCCACACTTCTGTCTAATGTGAGTGCAAGGGCAGGGCATTGCCCCAAATTCTGGACACCTTATTTATTGTCACTGGTTTATTATAAAGGATGCAAATAAACAATCAGATGAAGAAATGCATAGGATGAGATATAAATGTTTCCCAAGCACAGGGACTTCTGTCCCCATGGAGTTAAAGTGTGCTACCCTCCCACCACATAGTCAACTTGAAAGCTCTCCAAATCACATCATTTACAGTTCCTTTTTTTAAAATGGAGGTTTTATCACATAGGCAGGATTGATTACAACCTCAGTCTCTAGCCCCTCTCTGCTTTCCAAATGTTGGAGAGGTGGGGCCCAAAGTTCCAGGTTGCTGATCAAGGCTTTGTTTTCCTGTCACTAGTTCCCATTCTGAAGCTATCTACAAAAGCCATATAAGAACCAGGAAAATTCCAAGGAATTTAGGAGCTCTGTGTCAGGAACTACAGACAAAGACCAAAAGTCTTTCTATGATATCACAACCTTGTATTCTGTGACCTTGCTAGATTTGCTTATTTATTTTAGGATCTCTTCTGTAGATTCTATGTTTTTTACATACAAAATTATATCATTTTTGAAGAATACTAGTTTTAAAATTTTTTCTTGATCATATTGGTACCTTTCATTTCCTTCTCTTGGTTTAATGCATAGCACTTAAATGCCCCGACCAGCGGGGCACGACAATGCAGGGAGAGGAGGAACCTGTGGAGGATGAGAGACAGGAGACACAAAGAAATGGAGGCAAGACAGGATTCTGATCAAGCCTCAAAATTTTATTTCTGTTACAGAGGTATATATGCAGTAGGGACAAAGGAGGGCAGGGCTGTCTGTTTGGTGGGGTATTTGTCAAAAGGTGATTGGTTGGGGCTGGGAGCTGTGCGGAGGGTGAGGTTTGCTAGCATTTCTAAGCAATGGGCTATCTTTAGCCACCAGCCAAACCATAAGGTTTCATGTGACTTCTGATAACTGGTGCTCTTTTGGGGAAGTCGAAGCTTCTTCAAAATGGAGTCAGGTCTAAAATGGAGTTTTCTTTGTAAACCTGGATGGTCCCCAACACTTAAAGTACCACATTTAATAGGAGTTATAACAGTCAATAACTTTACTCATTCTTTAACTTAAAAGTATATAATAATTTGGTATCATTAAATATAATGTTAAGTCTATTTTATTATAGATGTACTATATCAATTTCTCATTGTTCCTAGCTTCCTAGTTTGCTGAGACATTTCTTTAAAAAAATATAAATGGGCATTAGATTTTGTCAAATGCTTTTTCTACATCTATTAAAATGACCATATGATTTTTATACTTATTCTACAAGTACAGCAAATCATATTGTTTAACTTTTTAATGTTAAATTAGCTTTGCTTTCTTGATGCAATGCCCACCTGGCTATAATATATTATCCTTATTATATAGTCTAAGATTTTGTTTGCTAATATTTAGCTTTAAAATGTTGCATCTATATTATGTGAGCTATTGATCAGTAATTATTTTTTTTGGAATTTCTTTTCAGTATGTGAATTATACTGGCTCCACAAGACTAATTAGGAATTGTTCCTTCCTCGTTTATATCCTGAAAGAACTTGCATAGGATTGCTATTATTCTTCCTTAAGTGTTAAATAAAATTCATGGGTGCAGCCATCCAGGCCTGCAGATTTTTATATGAGAATGTTTCTGATTATAGTTTAATTACTTTAATAGCTTTAAGGCTATTCATGTTTTCAATTTCTACTTGTAACATTTTTAAAGAAATGTATTAATTTTATGTAAAGTGTCAAAATTATTCAGAGGCATTTAGTACATTCAAAATATTGTTCAACCACCACTTTGACCTCGTTCCAAAACATTTCCATCACTCCAAAGTAAATCTCTAACCCACTAAGAAGTTTTTTCCCTTCCTCTTCAATCCGTTATTTGTGTCTTGTCATGTTGCACAGTCTCTGTTTTGTGGTTTTCTCAGTTTTCTTCCTGTAGTTGATTTCAAGTGTCATGCCATTTTGCCAGTCCCTACAGACACTTCACAGATTTGTAGGGAGTTGACTTTTTCTCCTTGTGCATCTCTGCTAAGGAATGTAGTCGTTTTTTTTATGTTTAATTTTTTTTTTTTTTATCTCCCAACATGTGTTCATGATTATTTGAAATTTAGTTTGTTTTATTTGTATTGGCTGTTCTGGTGGGTTCCTTAAGAGCTGCTGGTTCTCACTGTTAGACAGAAACAATGTTCTCTTGAAAATGTCTTCTTTGTGGTTTTGTTTTTTTATGTATGAATATTTATTTCCAAAATCAAGCTTCCCCAAAGAAGACTAGACAGAGATTGAAATGCCTTGAGTCTTCAGATAATCACTGTTAGCGATCACGAATGTAGTATGTCAAAGATATAGTTCTGAACATAAAATATAGTTAGTATTTAGGGGTTTGGATAGTTTAAATTCTTATATGAATATATCTTAGAAGCCTAGAAATCACATATAACTGTTCTCTTTCTGGGCTATGAGTTCTCAGAGTTCTCCTTTTGGACTATTTAACCTACTGACTGGCTAATCTACTATCTATAACTGTTCCTCTATGGAACCTTCCTAGGGAATCCCATCACCTCTCTTAAGTGAGGCAGGAAGAATGAGGAAATGAAGACTCTAAAACAGGAAGACCCTAGAGGGGAGGGAAAGGGTGTAGTGAAAGAGAGAGAGAGGGAAAAGTGCGGAGAAGCAGAGGATGGCTGGAATGCTAGGCATAACTAGAGCAGGAGGCTCTGGGGAGAACTCAGGCAGGCTTCCTGGCAAAGTAGGAGGCTGGTGGCTAGAACTCAGGAAGTCAGCTCCCATGCATCTTCAGTATCATTTGTGGAGAAAGCCAGCTAGCAAAGAGAAGAGGAGGCTGGCCCTGTTCCTGTAAGTTATTCCTGGATGCATTATTCATATTTGATAAATCATTTAGAGGCAGCTACTTTATTAGCTTATAAAGCACATTATATGGTTTTAAATTGTTAATACAGGCTGTTGTGATGCATATTGTACCTCAGAAAAGCCATGCATCACTTTAATTCATAGCCTCATTATAAAGCTTGTTATAAAGTGCTGCATTATTGCATGAAGGATAGTGGAGTAACATTTCTGCAAGAAATCTGAATGTTTTATTTACATCATTGTGTCTTGGTATACAGCCCATAAGAACTTCATCAGGAGATGGAACCTGATTAGATTTTGAGCTTTTTGAGGACAGAGATTTGATGTCTTCCTCTTCCAGATGTCCTTAATCCAGACTGAGCTCTTAGGTTCCAGTCTGCAGACCTAAGTGTTCCAGAAAGGCTTGCTTGAGTGATCACTTGTGCGGCGTCCTTGAACTAGTTGGCTTGTTCATCTCTCTGGGATCGCCAGAAACAGGGGTGCAAACCTGAGTCTAGGACCTGTTTTTTTTATGTATTTATTTAAGAGACATCTATGACCATCCATACGCCAGGCACTGTGCTGGACATTGAAGATAAAATGGTTAACAGTATAGTCATATTACTTGACCTATGAAGTTTGTTAGTGCTTCTAGTAAGGAGAGATGGGGAGGTGGATTTGTGCTGGAGCATTGAACTTAATGGAATTTTACACAATTGTACCTGACAAGGATAATAGTAGTCAATTAACTAAATATTCAAAAGTCTGAGTGATCAATAGACCTTTATTAAACTGAAGTTCAAACCACCTCCTTCAGGAAGCCCACCTTGACTAAGAAGTTTAGCAAACCTAAGTTTGATTCTTGGTTCAATTACTGGCTGTTTGTCATAGTTAGGCCACTTAGTCTCATGAGCACTCACCTGTAAAATGAGAATAATTGTCACCTGGTCTCACTGACTTACCATGAGTGTTAATACATAAACAAATACTTAGCTTGTCTGAGACATTGCAGGTGCTCAGTAAATTATGGTTTCAGTCATTTGGCAATTAAAAACTGGAGCTGCTCCTGAAATACGCATAGGTGCATATCATGGCATTCACAATTGTCAGGTGTCAAGTAGAGAAT
>PVKE010008704.1:0-46918 GCA_004027555.1 Craseonycteris thonglongyai
TTAAAAAAAATGGAAAATTACAAGTGTTGGAGAGGTAGTAAAAAATTTGGAACCTTTGTGCATTGCTGGTAGGGATGTAAAATGGTGCAGCCACTATGGAAATCTGTTTGGCAGTTTCTCAGAAAGTTAAACATCAAATTACCAAATGACTCAGCAATTTTACTTTTAGGTATATACCCAGAGAGTTAAAAGTTGGGACTCAAATAGATATTTCTACACTAATGTTCATAGCATACACCATTCACATTAGCCAACAGGCAGAAACAACCCAATTGTTCATTATAAGACAGATATATGGATAAAGAAAACGTGGTATAGAATGGGGATCCAAGATGGCGGAGTAGATAAACACTGTGTTTGCCTCCTCCCATGACCACATCAAAATCACAACTAAATTATAGAACCATTAACCTAGAGAACCATGTGAAGTCTAGTCAAACAGAAGTCCTATAACGAATGATAAAAAGAATGAACTCTGAGACTGGCAAGAGGGATGGACATGGGAAATGGGCCACCCCCATACCTGTGTGTGGCAGTTGAGAATTGGAAGGGATATCTCGGTTGTGAAGGTGCCCCTGGAAGTAGAAGGAACCCCAGCCTGGAGTACTGGTACTGGCTGTGATAAATTGGGGATTCCAACTGACAGGTGAGACAAAAGGTTGTGGTAAACCCAGACAGCCTCTTAAAGGGTCCTCACACAGACTCACTCATTTGCAGGCACTCACCTTGGGCTCTGGCAGAAGGACAGTGACTTGAGAGGTGTTAGAGACATTCAAGGAGAGACTGAGTTGTGTGGCTTCAGAGTGAGGACTGGAGAGTGAGGATTGCATAGAATCTTCCTCCCATGCAGCCAGCAGGCAGACGCCATTTTTCCTGTGTTGAGCCCTCCCCCACACAGCCAAATCTGCATCTGATTGGCCTGGCGAGCTCCGCAAGCTCCACCCTTGTGACTCCCTGGCCCCTGGCCCCACCCAACTTGTGTAACATTGGAGGCACTTTTGTGGCCAGTAGTCATCCCTGCCTGTGCTGCACTCTTTCCTGGACAACTCACTGGGGTCTGTGGGCCCCAGGAGGGCAGTGACTGGCCTCCATGTGCTCTGAGACTTTTGCTGAGTAGCCCCAGGCTCAGCACTGGCACCAAACTAGAAGCTACATTAGCCTGGTGAACACCACTCATCCCAAACTGGTGATTCCCTGAGACCCACCTCACCTGCCTCTCATACTGCAAAATGCTCTATCAGCGGCTGAGCCTCATGGGAACCAGCAGGTGGCAGTAGGCCTTGGGGTGCACTGGGCTGTTTATGGAGATATTCTAGGCCCAGTTCTAGGCAGACATTTCTGGTTAGCAGCGTGGCCTCCCCCAAGCGTCTCCAGGTATAGCACAGGCAGTGACCAACTGTGGATCACTTTGTAGCTCCTACCAGAAATTAAAGGACAAAATAAAGGAACAAACAAAACAGAAATAGATCCATAGATACAGAGAACAACTTAATGGTTGCCAGAAGAGAGGGGTGTTGGAGAGCTGGGTGAAAAAGAAATTAAGAAAGACTACTTGGTAGTTACAAAATAGTCATGGGGATGTAAACTACAGCATAGATAATATAGTCAATAATATTGCAACAACTATGTATAGTGCTAGGTGGTACTAGACTAATTAGAGTGATACTGCATAAATTATATAAATATCTAGCCTTTGTATTATGCACCTGAAACTAAGATAAAATAATATTGAATGTCAACTATAAATGAAAATATTTTTTAAATTAAAAAAAAAAAGAAAATATGCTATATACATACAATGGAATATTATTCAGTCTTAAAAGAAATGAAATTTTGAATTATTCTATAACATTGGATAAACCTTGAAAACATAAAGCTAAGTAAAATAAGCCAGATACAAAGAACTATTGTGTGATTCCACTTATATAAAGTTTTCTAGAGAAGTCAAATTCATAGAGAGAGAAAACAGAATATAGGTTACCAGGGACTAAGGGCAGGGAAGAGTGGGGAGTTATTTAGTGAGTACACAGATTCTGCTTGGGAGGATGAAAAAGCTATATGAATGGATAGTGGTGATGGTTGCACAATATTATTAATGTACTTAATGCCAGTGAGGTGAACACTGGTTTAAATGATCATTTTTGTTATGTGTATTTTACCATAATAAAAAAGGACATGTTATAAAATTGTAAATATGTTAATTTTATCCACAGTGTTGTGCAAACATTACCACCAGCTGCGGCCACCTCCCCCGCAATAGACCCTCTGTAGCCCAGAATCAGGGGAAATGACATCTGCCAGTGTTCGCTGGCTGCTCAGCTGGCCTAGAATAGCTTCCTACATCAGCAACTGGGAGAGATGGGAGCTGCCCCTGGGAATATCTACTTGGAAATCCACTGGAATCGCTCTTCCACAGCACAGGGCTGTACGGTAAGGAGGGACTTTCTTCACCAGCTGCCCCCTCAGCTCCTCGGCACTGAGCAGGGTTTGGGGTGGGGAAGCTGGCATCCCTGCCTAGCCACCGCCCCAGGATAGTTCTGCACTGAGCCAGAGAGATGGCTGTTGCCACTTGGCTGTCAAGTTCACTGAAAAGATTTCCCACAACATGGTTCTGGGTCAGTGAGATGAGTCCAGCCGGGTCTTCCACTATTCCTACTGAGTTTCTGTAGATTTTGTTGAGTAAATATTTCTTAAATTGCTGTAAACCCTTAGGTCAAGCCCCAGAAATTTAGGGGTAATTGTCTTTGCTAACCTTTACCAGTTTCATAGATGTCTCCGTGGATGAGGCTTCACTGGGATCCTCAAACCAACATTTGGAAAACTCCCTCCTTCTCCATAACGTTTTAATCGACCATAGTGGAAAGATGCATACTATGTTGGACACCAGCATTTTGTACAGGCCCTTTTGAAGGATCTTCCTGGTAAGTTCATGTGTCAATCTTATACCTTCTTTTATAGTCTTCCAAGGAGAAGCAGAGACAGTGGCCACATCCAATCTCAAGTCTGTATAAAAACCTGAGGCAGATGGCGTAGTGGTGGCCAAGCTAACAGTCTGAATAAGACAAAGCATTTGGTTACATAAACCTGAGATCAAAAGTAAAGTGTCCCTGCAGGAAGGTCAGGGGATTAGCAGAGTGGAAACACACAGAGTTTTTGCACAGACAAGCCCTTTGAAATCCACAAAATCGCCTGTGTCTTCAGTTGGCATCTTAGAGTGACTTCTGAGGGGATTAAACCCTGCCTACTTTACAGAGATGCATCATTATACTCGATGAATGTTTATTCAACGTCCCCTGGGAGGTTGGCATTGTAATTATCTGTTTCTAAGACTCTGTATCTCCAGCTTTGACTTGTGCTTATTCTTCCTGAAAAGACTTTGCTATTGCTGGGTATTTCATATTTCTTTTATTACCCGTTGGTTTTTCAGAGTGAGAAGAAACAACCGAGTCAATGCTCTATGTATACAGTCTTGCAAAACCGCAGCTGAAGATTTTTAAAGTCTTCTGGCTTGGATGACCTGCCACTGCAAGTGAATCTCTTTTCTTAACTAGACTTGTTGCAGTTGGGAAGGGGATCTGCCCTTCAACAATGGCAAATGACACAGCTATCATCTCTGCAAGTCCAGAATAACTAGATTTTACCTTATTTATCCCCTTACCTGACACAGTAAGGAGATAGTTTCATTACTATGAGACAAGTTTCATTACTGCTACTTTCCAGAAGAAGAAACAGAATTATTTGCCAGTATCTAATATGATGAATTGCTAAAATGAAAGAAGTATTCTTATAATTCTTTTAAATGTGTCTTAATATATCTCTTCATTTTCCTTCCCAAGACCATTTGTTTAAGATCTACCCTGTGCAATGACTCACAATGTGTATTTTGAACATCAGTTTAAAACAATTCTTCAGGTATGATGTCAGAGGCTGGAGCAGCCGCCTTTTGCATCGCCTCTGTGACCCCCAGCAGGTTCTTCCGAGATCCTCCTCCTCTCTCCCTCCCTGCCCAAGTGCATTCTGAATAGCAAAGATTTCTGGCTGGACTTTGTGTTTGGGTCAAGTTCAGAGGGGGTTCTTGCGTTTCTTTCATCATCTAATAAAGATGGGGGTAGAGGTCAGGGTAAGCATGTCTTGGAGATGAATTGCAAATCAAGAGATTTGGTTCAAAGACTATGGCTCCATCACTTTCTCTTATGTAGACATTGCATTCATCCTACACTTCCTTCTGCAAATCACTCTGGTACGACGTGACAATGAAGCAGATACACGAGGACTTTTCCCACATCCAACTACAAACACAGCCCCTCTCTGGGGAACCTAAGAGAAACTTTTGGGCTTCCACTTCCCCTCCATTTGTTTGAAGGATCAAGAGAACACAGTTCCATTTTCAACAAATATTAAAAAGGAAAATCATAAAAAGAGCCAACCTCCTTTTTTTCTGTCTCTCTTAATATATTGTTGCATCCAGGGAAGAGGAAACAGTGAGCGCCACTGATACTGGGTCCCCAGGGACCCTATAAGGGTCACTCCCCAGCTATCAAATGAGCACGTCTTCCTCCACTTGTAGAGCAGATTTGTAATGGGACTGAAAGTTACTCTTGGCTCAGCTTTGCTGTGCAAACAAAATGAAATGCCACAAAGCTTCAGGGAACCGGCTGTGTTTACACCTGGATTTGCACAGAGAGGACAGTTTTTAGCTTTAAGGCTTTGGAGGTTTGGAGAAAGGAGATTTGAAAAACCATTAGCTGTGTTCCTGCCAGCCTCTGTAGGCCTGCTAAGAACTATGTGTTCCTTAAAGGAAGGGAAAAACTCCTTCCATGTGTTTTGGGTTTTGTTTTGTTTTATTTCTTAAGGTGCTATCTGTAGTGCCATGGGCCAATTCATTTTGGGACTTGAAATATGACAACATCTCATTTATTTTGCTCTGTTACAAAATAATGTGTGCACTGGATAAGATTTTCCAGATCATGGACTGTCACTGTTTGAGGACTGAACAGTTTAAAATGACAATGTATTTAGAGTGCATTTAGTTAATAAATATGGTAGAGATTAACTAATTGTTGCTTGACCATGCAAGTTCATTATCATGAACATGTATTGTTTTACTGGCTGGATCAGAAATGTCCTCAGGGCCTGTGGGGATGAAAAAGAGTCTTTCCAGCCTCACCTATCATCTTGGAATTCTAGCCTCTTTCTATTTTGTTTTTTTTTTAAAGATTTATTTTTATTGTTTTTTGACAGAGAGAGCCAGAGAGAGCCAGAGAGAAGGGGGAGGGGCCCAGAGCAGTCTCCATAGTTGACAGCATTAGGTTTCCATAGTTTCACTTCACAGGTGGGCGTGGGGGTGGGCAGGGCAGGAACTGGGCTGGGAGCCTCCCACATAGGCCCCAGCAAGAACTGAACTAGGGGCACAGCCCAGTTCAGCATATGAGTCCGCATGGGCCGGGGCCAGGATTCTATCCTCGGGTTCCGGGGCTGCAAAGCGAGCGCTTAACCCACTGAGACATCCCAGCTTCCCCTCTATTGGTTTTCTGGTCTCTAACTCAGCGCTCATTTGTCTTCACCACCACTGTTTCTTCCCAGGATCTGTGTCTGAGAAACTTCATTGTCTTCAGACTCGACTATTTTCTTCTTCACCAATTGTAACTCAGAACAAAACTGAGAGAAACCAGATGGGCTTAAATCTACATGTATTACATATTAGGTAAATATGTTCTCCTGCCAACTGAGTAAAGAGCATGGATTTTATGATAGTTATAAAAATCTAAATCACTTGTTCTATCATTATGTGAGGAGATGGACCTTATATTAAGTATCATTTTATTTTGTACTTTGAAACATATGCATTTCTCTTATTACTGAGATTTGCTGTGGTAGAACAAGTCAATTGGGCCTCCAAAACAGATTTTAAACCATCCATTTCTAATTCCTGCTTTGCTACCTCCTTAATCCAGGTCAGTAGTGTTTCTCAGACTCTTAGAACTGCCTCTCAATGGTCTCCCAGGATTCCTTCCAACACACCCTGCACGCTACAGTCAGAACGGGCTTTAGAACATGTCACTCTCATTGTCTCACCCTCATGCTCAGTGGCTTTCCATGGCAGCCTCACCTTGCATCACTGTCTCTCTCTTGCTGTGTTCTGCTGATCATGAGGAGAGAGTAGGGCTGTTGTTACACAATGGGTCAGGGAGGAGTATGTGTGGAACCCCGTTGACTCACTTGCATTTTTTTTTTGGTACTTTCTTCCCCCTTTGTGACTAAATGAACAGGTACAGCAACCCCCTTCTCCCAAGGGTATGTGTCTTAGTCTGCTTGGGCTGCTATAACAAACATCACCCATAGACTGGGTGGTGTAAAACCACAGACATTTATTCCTCACAGTTCTGGAGGCTGGGAAGTCCAAGATCATGTGCTGGCAGGTTCTGCGTCTGGTAAGGGCCTGTTTCCCGGTTTTCAGATGGCTGCCTTCCTGTTGTGTCCTGACATGGTAGAGGGAGAGGGGGCTCTTGTCCAATCCTTCTCTTATAAAAACGTTAATCCCATTATGAGGGCCTCACCCTCATGACTTTACACGTACCTCCCAAAGGACCCAATTCCAAAAACTATCATACTAGGGGTTAGGGCTTTAATATAGAGATTTAGGGTGGAGGGAGGACATAAACATTCAGTCTATAGCAGCATGATGACCAAGACTCAGACCCCCTGGGGATGAGGATCTGAGTCATGCCACCCAGAGAGCCACTAAGACCGATGGTGACAGGGATCTAGCTAGATAATGGAGGAAGGAGAAAACAAGAATTAGTTGTGTCTCTTAGATGCATTGCAGCAGTGGGGGCTGCAGTGTGTCCCACTAAGTCCCATCTTCTACGCTTTCCCTCAGGGAGAGTGGCCCACTGGAATCCTGGAGGGGTTGCTCCATGAATATACTTGAGGAAGCAGATGGCAGTGATGCAAGGGGTGGACTCTGGTAGGTGCAGAGGTGAGTCACCGAGTCACTCTTCAGGGAAGGACATGCACTGAGCTGTGGGGAGTGTAGCCACCAGGCAGCCTCCATCCATTGGCTCCTTGCGAGTCTGCCCCTGACCAAGAGCCACATCTTCGTGAGATCATGCCCTCCCTGGGCAGCCCACATCTGGTGACGGAGCGAGGTGGGGGTGTGGGGGCCTAACATCTCTGCCGAACATGGCACAACTCTGATGAGCGATCCTTGCCCCAGTGCAGCCTGCTAAAGCTTGGTTGGGCCTACATCACACTTTGGTTATTCCCTTTGCTTAACCTTCTTTCCTCTTCCTTATTTTCACTGGTGCTCATCCCTAATAAGCAGCTTGCACCCACACTTGCTTCAGCATCTATTTCCAGAGGGCTCCCCCTGCTATGGGCTATATGCTTTGAAGGCAAACGAGGAACTTAACAACTAGGTAATTTGGAACAAGTTATTTCACTGTCCTGAACCTCCATTTCCCCATCAGTAAAATGGAGATATTCGCCTCTCCACGTGGTGTGGGGCTTACATGAGATGAGTATGTAAATCACCTGGCACGGTGCTCGGTGTATAGCCATGTATAATATTTAAAAAGGAAGCTCCCTCAGAAACGAACCCCTGCCCATGCCCATACAGCTTTGTGAGTTCTCTGTTGAGAAGGGAATGCTGAGAGTTCTGTTTTCTGGCCACTTTGTTGATGGCATAATTCTCACATAGCACAAAGCATCTCACATATATTAACTCATTTAACTCACACAACAACCTGGTGAGGAAGATATTATTCCTGATCCCATTTTACAGATGAGGAAATGGAGACACAGAGAAGTTCAAGAATTGGTCTTAGGTTTCAAAGACTGGAAGTGGGAAAACTGGGCTTTGAACTCAGGAACCTGATCCCAGAATCTCTCTTCTTCCTCACTAGACTACACTGACTTTTGGTTGAACTTTATTGTACAAAGAACTTGATGCAGAATAAGGCAATCTTGCCTCCAAACATCTACTTAACCATGACATCCTTCCAGAACTAAGTTTTCTGAATAGGAAAAAAGAAGAGGATGAGGAAGATGTCACCTTCTTGCAGATGGGCTGAGGGTTATCAATCCTTTCTAAAGTCACCAGGGAGGGAGAATCCAACATCTGTGACCCTGGGGGCTGAGGCCCCAGTCAGTGGGAACCACCCTAGCAGAGGGCATGAGTGAGACACTGACAATGGCAGCTTCTTTGCAAAATTTCAGATATCTGCAAATCATTAACTCAGCTTATTCAATATGTCTTTATTTGCTTAAATTAACAAAATATAGGTTACATGTTCTTTTCAGGTAAACTACTTTTCCACTGAAGCAGAAAGCAATATTCACAACTTGGGTTGCTGTACACTTGGAGTTTTAGATTTTTAAACAGCAAGCCAGAATTCTGTACAAAATCAACATTTGGTATAATGTTGTCCAAATATGTGAAGGATTTTTAAATGTTAGCTCTGTTACATTTTGTTCCAGCAAAGCAAAGATCATGATTCAAAACACGATGTTAATATTTTATTAAATGCCTTCAGGGCTTAATAAATACAGTATGCACACTGGACTTTCTCATGCAACTACTCACAAATATAACAGTTACCCTTGTGGGGTTAGGAAAGGTCAGCCTCTGTCTCACGGCCAGTAGGGAGTAAAAGAAATTTTTTTTAATGAAAGTGTAAGACTTGGAAGGCAACAAGAAGCAGCAATTATAGGCCTGAATGAAAAGGACAAAATAAAAATATGCTACGTGGCTGGTCAATTGGTTGGTTCAAAGTGACAGTGGTCCAAAGCCTGGGAAGCATTTGGTAGTGAACTATTTTCAGAGTGTCACAATGTGATGAGTGTCATTCTGTCCTGGCCCTGGAGTGCAGATAATCTTGACTGGTTTCCTCCCTTGGTTCTCTGAAGATGGCCTAGGAGCTCTCCTTCAGGTATGCATTCTGCTTAATTAGCTCATCAGGCAAGCAAGGATGGCTGACACTTTCCTGAGCTCTGCATTTATGCATAGGTGTCCATGTAAGTTATTACCCAAACTAGGACACATTTAAGAGTTAAGGGGACACAGGTATATACCAGGGTTGTCTCAAGCAAAGCAGGATACTGGTCACTCAACCACATACAAAACCAATGTTTTAACCTTGGTTCTCAGAAGGTCAGTGTATACTAACAGTGGTGTTAGTTCTAATTAAATATCTCATACCCAGAGTCAACAACTGAAAGCAGGCTTTAGGATACACTCCATAACAAATTTTTTATTACTTTTCCTAGACCTTTATTTCTCCCTTTATATGAAATTGTACTTGGAAGGCCAACATATTAAAAGATGGAATTTGAGCCACTCTGAGTGATGTGGGCATGGGGGGCTGAGAGTTCTCTTTCTCTCCTAGCAGCTCTGCAAGGGCCTAAGAGGGGCCCCTGGCTCCTCAACAGACAATGTGAAAGCCACTCATCTAGCCCATACTCCCTCCATCTCAACATTAACTTGTTCCTCAAACATTCCTGCATTATTTGTTTTGGTTGGAAGAGACTAGAACTTGCTTTTCTAGTTTTCCTGATTCCTATTCTAGCTAGCCAGAACCAGAACAAACTGAAAGTCTGCAGCCCTTGTAGTAGGTCCTCAACACATGGCTCCTGAAACAATTCCTATGCGACAGGACCCTAACAGCTGTAGATCACACACACCACTTTGTTAGCCTCCTGGGCGATTTCATCAGAGGAACTGATGACCTATATTAAACAATGAATGGAAGGCAGTTGCCCTCCGAAGACTTGGAACAGGTTCTTGGTCCAGAGTTGTGTTTGTAACTGCAGAAACCACAATATTCCCTCCACCATTCCCTTTGCAGATGCTCTGACCTAAGGACATGATGGCAGTAGGAAACCCAAGCAGCTTGGCACTTCATGGTGGTGAGGCTGAAGGAAGGAATCCTAAGCAAGGTGGCAGGAGAGATGCATCAGTGATTGACAAAGTACATGGGTGCAGGAGGAGAACTTTCTGAGGCTGATGGGTAGGTACCCTGGCCCAGGGAAAAGCCAGCACACAGCAGTCAGAGATGGCCCCAGTCTTCTAAAGAAATATATTGGGAACTTGGAGAGGAGAGGAAGCAAAATAATAAACAGTACCCAGCTCTAACAAATAGGAGTTGAAATTACCAAAGGAGAGGCAGCCTTTATATAAACACAGACACGGTACCAGAGGGTTACTGCTTATGTTCAGTCACACGTAGGCGACATCTGTCAGAACTGCTTTACTCGGCGCCTGTGCCTAAGGAAAGCCTACCTGCTGGGTTCAACCCACCCATTATAGTCATTGTCACTTACTGGAACTGTGATTCAAGCATCTAGGAAGAAATAATTAGTCACTATCGGCTGGCTATATATTTTAAAGCACATTAAGTGACCATAAACATTACACGCATCATCTTCTAGTACAAAAGGGGTGTTTATATAGTGTGTGTGTGTGTGTGTGTGTGTGTCCGTGTGTGTGTCCTTGTGAGGCTCTTACAGAACAGACAAAAAAGCCTAAGTCAGCAGTATGATTTGAGGTTTCCTGCTCTCTACCTGAACAAGTCTGAAGCCAGAAACAAACATATTGATGGAGTTCCTGGGAAGGGGGTTCTGGGAGCCACTATTTCAGCCCAGTCATTTTCCATCCTGGCTGCATGTAAGAATCATGGGGCCATTTGGAAAATAACCAAACGAGGGCTCCACTCTCGACCAATGAAATCCGAATTTCAGAGAGGCGAGACCCCATCATTGGCATTCTTTAAAAGGTTCCCAGGATGATCCTCATGAGCAGGCAGCATTGGGAACTCAGCCCAGACTAGCTGCTACTTATTGTAATACTCTGAGGAAGTCAGACCTTAGATTTCGGGGAGGAATTCTCCCCCACTCCTGCAGCTCCAGAGCTGAGGAAAAACCCACTGCTCACAGGTAACAACTCCTTTTGCAGCTGCTCATGGGGCATGAGGCCTTCCCGTACGGTCTCCGGGAGGGAACTCTGCTCAGGACACAGGGCCTTAGCCTGTTGTCAGGGTGCTGTGCACTGTTGAGCCATCTGAAAATATGCTCCTAATGCTACCTGTGATGGAGCTGACTGGAGCGGAGCCAGGCAGACCCAGGCTGGGTTTTCCTGAGTCAAAATGATTCCTTTTCCCTTGAAATTCTATCTTATTTCTACACTAACTATGTGAGAACATTCTTTTCACTAACTTACCCCTCCTGTGTCATGTCTGGTCATTTTGATTATTTAATAAAAGTTAATTTTTATAGTACTCCTATTTTCATCTATCCAGAAAAATATAACTTTCACACACTCAACTAAATAGTCATTAATAAGGTAACATGTCAAGCACCATAGTTTTGCAACTTGAAAGAAATTTGCCACATACTGCATGTTAGTCAAAGAAAAATAGAATTTCTAAAAGCACCTCAGCATCAGTTTATGGTCAGATATCTAGAGGAAAATGTACAGCTTATTACACTGGAGACGCATAAAGTCACTCGGAAGAAGACCCTGCCTGGGGGTAAAGAAGCCGAGGGCCCATGGGTGACCTGAGCATCATGGCATCCCTGAAGAGAGCCCAGCTCACGCAGTCTGAGCCGTGTGAGGCGAGGTGCGCTGTCTGCCAGCCTCTGGCAGAGGACAGCTTCTGCAGAAAGCTGTATGTGAACTGCCTAGTTCTCATTTTCCAAATGTAACTCTAAAACTGCCCACTTAGATACCTAAAAGCACTGCTTGATTGTCCATTTTCCTCTCCAGTAATTCTTTTAAACTCTCATCTCTGTGCTCGAAGTACAAGTAATCAGAAAAAGAGGCACCCCGCCGGGCGCCCTGCAGAGCCCTAAGGCCGGGACTCGGGTCTCTGTGTGCACAGCCTCTCTGCTGGTCCCCCTCTGCCCCAAGGCCGTCCTTGCCGTCCTTGCTCTCCCTGCGTTCTTCCACTGGCAGGTCCTTGTCCTCCTCCTCCCTGTCCTCCTCGCGGGCTTCCTGGAGAGCCCTGGGGGTGGGCTTGGCCTTGGTGGAGAGATCTTGAGGCGCGCAGAGCTGCCTGCTCTGGGGGGCCGGGCCCAGACTGTCCCGCTCCATCTCATAGCAGTCCCCCTCCTCCTCCTCCTCATGGCCGGAGCTGCCCCTGGCACTCTCCCCATCTGACTGGAACGCCCGGCGCTTCTGGGACAGGTCGAAAGGCTCCTCCTGCTCCAGACTCCTCAGGACCCCGGCTGTCTGCACCAGGGCAATCCTCCCTCTGCCAAAACCTGCAGGAGCAAAGGCAGCAGTCAGACCCCAAGAGAAATCTTTGAGAGTGGGTCCTCAGGGCCACTTAGTGTCCTCTGAGTTCGTAATTTGAACATAGATACATTCCCAGATAGGCAGTGGAGACGGGCCTTGTTGCAGATGGGGTCTGCATGGGAATAGCCTCTTTAGGGTGATTTTCACAACATGCACCCAAAGCTTAAAGTAAGCATAGCTCTGACGTAGCTATTACACTGCTGAGAATTTAAACTATGAAAATAGGCAGGCAGACGCACAAAATGTGTGTGTAAGGATGCGCAACACCATTTTTATAGTGACACTGTGAAAACAATTTATTTAATGATAGAGATTTGTTTAAGTAAATAATAGTATATCCATACAATGAACTACATGTAGAAGATGTAGAGACCTTCATGTATGACCTAGATGTCCAATCATAAAAAGGTATTCTCTATGTATTTTAAGTAAAAACCATGTATTCATTATATATATTTATAGTGTTAAACCCAATCCTTCCCTCCCCTTCCCTCCCCTCCCCTCCCCTCCCTTCCTTCCTTCCTTCCTTCCTTCCTTCCTTCCTTCCTTCCTTCCTTCCTTCCTTCCTCTCTTCTCTTTCTCTGATGTATATATGTAGGATATATGTAAAAAATCTTAAAATCTTTTGATATTTTCACTTCTAATGCGTTTATTTTCAGTGAACATATATCTTATAATACTATAAGAAAAAAACAATAATTAAGGCATTTTCATCTTGAGGAAAAAAAAAGATATTCCATTTGAGGCCAAGAAAGCCACCCCAAAGCATAGCCAGAGTAGGGCCCCTGAGCAACCCCAAAGCCCTGTGTCCTACAAGCGATGCCAGAGGGTCTCACTTATAGCTTCGGCTTGAGGACCCCGGAAGGATGGACTTTCCAGCAGCCAACAGATCATGGTCGTGCTCTGCCTGGTTGGATCTTGAAGGCCTCTGCCCATGATGAGTCAGCAGCCAGGCCAGAGGAGAGAGGAGTAAAGGGTCCGGGGTGTGGCCAGAGCCCAATGCACCACAGAAGAACCAAGCTGCTGGGAGGGGCACACAAAGGAAGGTGATGTCCAACTCTGCCTGCTTTATGATTCCGACAGGCAATAAAACTGTCTGCAGCCTTTATCTTGTCAGGGGCACTGGGAGGATCTTTTTCATCTGGGTCATGATTTTCAAGCCATTTCAAAATCTACAGAGAAAAAATGCTAACACTTTTTGTAGATGAACACATTAAAATTGTTGAAAGTCTGTTAAAAAACTTTCAAGGCAATTCCTTGATATGTAGCAGTGCTCTCTATTTTTTAGAAGAATGACAGAGGCATTAGATGCCTTTTAGGATTTGAGAATCCATACAGGGTACATCGTGACGACCAGGCTAGGCTTTCAGATGGAGGACTGTCTCATTATTGCCTTTTCAGCCTTCAGCCCCCAGTGACTGAGCAAACTTCGCCTGTTCTGGAAAAACCCAGGCCTAGCTTGGGAAGGGCCGCAGGCAACTACAGATGCAAAGAATAATTCAGAAGAAAAACATTTCCAGGGGGAAAAATTTTGCTTTGGTTTTTCTTTTTTAACCAGATTTTTTAAAAGGGCTTTTTCACAAACTCCAGGCCTTGATTTCTGATGGTTGCAGTCCTGTCACCCAGGAGTCACCAGAAACTCAGCAGGTGTGCAAAATCTGAACTCTACAATCGTTCTGTTTCATGCTGCCTGTGTGAATCTTCTTTATGAATATGCATGCCTCCTTGACCACATCTTCTTGCAAAGGGGTGGGAGAAATAGCAAACACCAATGAATCATTCCATGTTTTTACCTAACGTGATGAGCATTGGTGTGATTCAGAAATTCTCAAGTTGGAAGCCCAGTTCTGCCTTCAGACTTGTTGTTTGACCTTGAGCAGTTTATAGGATACCTCTCAGCCTTGGTCTCCTCTTATACAAAACGAAATTTACAGAGTCTACTTTGTGGAATTGTGGGAATGAGCAGTAAAGCATCTTACGCTGCACTTTGATCATACTAGTGGTCAGAAAACAGCAGCCAGTTAATGTGATTTTGCAAGTTACGTACGTATGTCTTTTCTCCTTTCACACAGATCTCCTAGAGGGCAAAGATGATCTCCTTCCCCTCATCTCTGCCATGGCACAGAGCACTCTGCATCGGACAGGGCGCATAGATTGCCTGTGTATTGAAGGCCTGCCTGGTTAGGTGACTAAGCAGCAACCTGCTGAACTCAGTACATCTCAAGATGAACTCTTTACTGTTGAGAGCTCCAGGACTGAGAAAATAAATGAGGTGAGAACTTTTCATCAGTTCAGTTAGGACTCAGTGGGGGAGACGCAAGCCCCTTGCTATGCATATAGGGCCACCAGTCTTACTGAGCAGGCCAACTATCCTTGAGTGTATCTGCTTGTGAACAGGGAGAGGAGACCTAGTCTGTTACAGCAGAGCTTGCAAATGTGTTTCTTAGAAAGGAAAAACCGATTGCGTGCCCTTTAACAGCTGTGTGATGCAGTGGATATAATAAAGGCTTTAGCATCAGGAAGGTCTGTGTTCAAATCCTGACTCTGCCACTTTTCAGCTGAGCAACTATTTGGGTAAATTAATGCTTTGAGGCTCAATTTCCCCATCTGCAAAACAGGAATAACAGAAGTTCTTCCAGCCTGAAGCAGTTGGGAAGATTCAAGGAGGCCAGGCACCTGATGCAGTGTCTATAACGGGGGTGGCGAACCTATGGCACACGTGCCCAAAGTGGCATGCAGAGCAATTATTTCGGCACGCGGAGCTGTGAATACCATTTAAAAAATTATTGTTTATGCTCTTATAGACATAAAAATAATCAATACCTCTATCTCACTCAATGGGTTGGCACGCGAGTCAAGCGAGTATACTCTTATTTCATAAACTTTGGCACTCAATCTCCAAAAGGTTCGCCAACCCTGGTCTATAACAAGGAACTATTAATGGTAACTAGTGGCATCATTATGATGTTCCAACTTACTTTCTAAAATTCACTTTTACTTACTACCTTCAGATTTAGCATCATGTTTGTTCTAGTAACCTTGTCAGCCTGCTATTCTGCTGTGGTCTTCAAATTTTCAACCCCCTTTACCACCATAGGAATCAATCCCCAGAATAAAGCCCCCTAAAAAACAAGGTCACCTCCCATTTGTTACCCACAGGCCTTGACAGCCTTGGGGGCTCCTGGAAGCAGGATTACCTTGAGAATGGAGGCCCCGCTCCATGACCCCATGTTTGACTTTCATGTGGCGTGTCAGGTTGCCCTTCAGGGTGAATTTGCTGGGGCAGTAGAGGCACTTGAAGGGTTTGCTGTCAGAGTGTAGATGCATGTGGCCCATTAGGTTGTGCATCCGGTTGAATTCCTTCCCGCACAGCTGTCAAGACAGTGACAAGGAGAGCACAGGTTATTTGAGACAGGTGACTCTGCTCAGGCCTGTGTGAGGGTGGGCAGAGGAGCTGCTGCTTTGGATTTGGGCATTATAAGCTGCTTTCAAAGAAAATGTCCCCCATGGAAGTCAGGGAGGGAGGGGCTGGATTGTGCCCAGGCTCAGAGGTAGAGTTGACAGAGATGGATTCATGAGATTTTGTTCGTGTTGTGCAAGGAATTTTTTTTTTTTAAGTCAAGGTAAAAGTCTCCAAGCTATTAAAGCTTCTTTTGAATGCATCCTTTTGAAAAGAAGAAAAGCTGATCTGAAAAACAATTGCTCAAAGTGTTCTTCACTTGAATAATAAAGAGACAATTACTTGTGTACTTGATCAATTACAACATGGAAGGCACTGTCCTAAATCTGCCATGGAATATCTCACTTAATTCTCACATGAACCCAATGAGATGGGTACTGTTATTAGCCCCATTTTGCAGATGGACAAACTAAGTGGTTAAGATAAAGAGATTGGCCAAGGCACACAGCTCGTGGATGCTGCAGCTGAGATAATGAACTCAGGTCATCGAACACCAGTGTCCACCTGGTCAACCACCACACCATACTGTGCCCCCTGCAAACCCCAAGAACTCTCCTGTTAGACTCTGTCAGGCAGTGCTTTTCTAATTTTTAAATTCGCTAATATTTGTGATGAATTTTAACGTTAAAAGGAACAAAGAAACATGTAAAGGAAGGAGTGTGTCTTTTCTCTGGGCAGAGATGTGAAGTACTGAGCTCTGGCATGTTTTGCTTGCTTTTGATGCTCCCAAGCCTCAGCAGAGCAGTTTGAAGAGTCCAGCCCTTCCCAGGCTATGCTGGGAGGAACGCAAAAGAGGGTTTTTGTGTCTGCTTGGGCCAGAGTGTTAAGAAAGGAACATTCTCCTTTTCTCCCCAACCTCAGAAGCCCATGTTATGAGGACAGCAATATGGAGTGAGAGAGGCTATGGAGAGACGACTTGAGGTACCACATCCTCTAAAGCTGACACCAGTTTTCCTTTCTCACTGAGAGGTATTTTCAGGGCCAGTGTTGGGGATTCTAGATTGAATTCGT
Organism: Craseonycteris thonglongyai; assembly: GCA_004027555.1. Lineage (NCBI taxonomy): Eukaryota > Metazoa > Chordata > Mammalia > Chiroptera > Craseonycteridae > Craseonycteris > Craseonycteris thonglongyai. The sequence continues at coordinate 16,764 of PVKE010008704.1, forward strand.
ATCGACGAAGTCAACATTTTCTTCAGGTGGCTATGGAGGTGAGAATTTGGCTGCTTTGGAAGAATGGATAAACCTAACAAATGGTGACCTTGGGACCTTAGCGCCCTCCCCCGCCCCCCCAAATGCTGGGTGGTTGGTAGGAGGAAGCCAGCCTGGGATTACAAATTTCTCACCAATAATCCATGCATGGATAATGAATGGTTGGTTCTGTATTTTTAAGTGATTCATATTTGGGGGTTTTAAGTACTTTTCCCCTTTTTACTTCCTTACTAGCACAAATGAATTCAGCACACTGGTGTCCCACACTCAGTATTCAGAATATTTAGACACCATGTTCATTTGGAAAAGGTGGCCCAAGAGGGGAAAAGCTGAGAGAGTTAGTGTAACTTAAATGTCCTCAGGAGCTCTACATGTGGGATGGATACTCGCTCCCTTTTACTGTCATTAGAGACAATGTATTAAGATATCTGAACTTGTGGTCCAGTTTTGCACACATGTATAAGTTCTGGTAGAGTCCATTTTTCAGATTAATTTGTGGAGTTCTCCATCCTGGCTACAAAAAAAGCTTTAAATGTAGAGATTTTACATTAGATATTTCCAGTTGTGGGTCATTTTGGAAAAAGTATATCTCATTAGATTCATAGCATGGTTCCTGATTATTTGGAATGATGTTGCAGTAAATTTCGTGGTTGGGTAAGACATATAAGGCGAGAGAAGTTGGAGGCTGGATTTGGCTAGTGCACTAGTCCAAGCCTGAATGGGTCTCACTGTTCTATAGGCCAGACAGAGAGAGCTGAAAGGAAAAGCCGGGTGCCTCCTGAACTCGGCTCCCATGAAGGGTGGAATTCCACTTTTAGTTATCATCTATGGTTGCTGAGGTATTAGAAGCTGGACTAGTCCAAAAGGGTTTTATGAAGAAGATGGAACTTTAGCCTAACTTTGAATAATGTGTAGGGCACTTTTTGTTTTGTTTTGACAGAAGAATAAGTCTTTTCATTAAATATTTTTATACATCTCATTCATCCTAAAACTACATGCAAGGTAACTTAATATCACTGTTGTGATAATGATCAACTGCTTGTTGCTGCCACAGCTGCTGTGACTTTGGGGTCAGAGCAGATTCTGCAATTCACCTCTTTACCCCACGCCCCAGCCCCCAATACACACACACACACACACACACACACACACACACACACACACACACAGTGTGCTCACATGACAATGGCTACCGTTAGGTATTTTCCAGAATCTTACTCAGCCTTAGAGAAACAACCTTTTATGATCATTTGTCATAACCCAGTGTGTTTTTCTGTTTTCACGTTTCTCTGGCTCAATTCATCACTACTGAACTTCATGAGACATTAAAATGGTACATAGGAAAATTAGGACATTAAAATAATATTGTTCCCTCAAGTCAAAGCTTCTGGCCTCAGGGAAGAGCCACTGTGGGGCATGGGTCAGCTATATTATCTGATGTGTGACTGGTAAAGGAGGTTGCTTTTTGTGCTGTTGGTAAAATTCAATTCTGATATACCAGACTTACCCTTCATGGTTTATGGTAGCCTACTGGGCCAGGCAACAGAGAGCTTTCCCGGGGCTGAGTAGAGGTGCATCAACTCTGAAAGATGTTTGGGGCAGTAAAAGGTGCCTAGACCATCTTAGAAATGCAAGGATTATCTTCCTTTTCTCTGTGGCTAACCTCAGTATCAAGCAAAGGGGTACACACATAGTATCACTTAGTCAATAGCTAAGTATTTTGTTGGGGGACTAAATAAACAAGTCAGGAAAATATTGCTATCCCATGTAAAAAGTCCAAAAAGCAGACATCACCAATTCTCTTCCTTTCCCCATTATAGTATATATAACCCTATACACACTAGCTTGTAAACCAAAACCCTCAGAGGCAGATGAATAGAGACAATGAATTCAAGACCCTACAGACTTGGATACCATTCAGATCTATTCAGATCTCAGTGGTAGGCACCCTTAGCTTCTTCCTCTCAGTCTCTGAATCTTCCACAAAGCCTTTTGGTTCTTTTATCCAGAACACATGGCCTCTTCATCTTTTTTTCAGAATATTGTCCTCACACGACAACACATGAGTGTATGGAGATGTTTTGTGTCTGTGAAATTCAAAGAGGCCTCATAGTCACTGTTAGTGAAGAGGGGCCAGAGAAAGAAGGCTGGGCAAGTAAAGATGGCACCCTTGGGTGGGGTCTCAGATATGAGTCCCAGGAAAAATCACCATAGTAAAGGAGGGGAGTTAGACTGGAAGGAAGAAGAAAGGTGGAGAGAGAGCACCCAAACCCTAGTTTCTTCTTCTGGAAAAAGTAGATACCTTTGTCAAGGCCCCCTTTAATCATGAGATGTGTGGATCAGAGCTTATCCAAGTCAATACTGGGTGAAACATCTTTTTCCAAGATCTGAGAAGATTAAAATGGGGGCAGGTATTGGTACAGGAAGCTGCTGGAGTGGTAAGAACTCAGATTTCATCTTGCAGGTGGTCATCTCAGTCACTCTAAAGAGGAATATTAGTGTGCCTGATGTCAAATCTCAGCTTTTCCATGGATACTCACATTTGTATCTACTTTTTAACTTTTTTTTTTAAGTTTTATTTTTTTATTTTTTTATTGTTTTTGAACTGGGGAACTCCCCAGTTCAGCATATGGATCTGCAAGGGCCAGGGCCGGGATTCGATCCTCGGTCCCCGGCGCTGCGAAGTGAGCGCTTAACCCACTGAGCCATCCTGGCTTCCCAATATCGACTTTTTCAGATGCAGGTAGATCTTAACATTTAGTAGAGAATTGGAAAAAAAAGTGTTTTGAACTGTCCTTTAAAAATAGGTTGCACGGATCATTAGGCTTTGAGATGGCAGAGCAGAGAGGTGATGATGAGGCTTCAGAGAGGTACAGAACTTGCTCTATTTTTCTCTTTTGAAAAATGTCAATGATAATAGTTTTTAATGAAGTTGTAAATATCAAATGAGATAATTCATGTAAAGAGCACGGCAAATTGAGATCAATAAATATTAACTCTTATAACTATCATTATCATGTACATAGCAGACTCTTTCATATTCCAGAAATAGACCTTTGATAATGAGGGTGCTGTCTTTTTAACTGAAATTATTTAGAGGGAATGTTAAAGGCAGGACCAAATGAGGAATCCTTTCAGTAAATACCAGCCAGGTTACTTGAAGCAGTTGTGCCTGACCCAGCACTGGGAAGAGTGGATGGAAAAGAAGAGTCATCCTAGTGCACACTTTCAGAGAGCCCACTATCTGACTCGCTGGTCCTTAGTCCTGTAAATAGCTGGCAGATATTCTGTTGTTCATCTTCATAGAAGTTCCAAATTCCAGCCTTCTGGTGCCCCTTTCCTCCCTTCCTGCTCCAGGGCCTGCCGATGCCTTAGGCAATTTCCCATGAGCCCCAGCAACAATGCTGACAGCCACAGCCACCGAGAAGTCAAGTGAACTGCGTGCAAAGACAGGGTAGCCACTGGGCTGGAGCCAGAGGCCCACAAAGCCAAGAGGAGGCACGCTACTTCGCGCCACCAGCCTGGCATGATCCTGAGGACCGAGATGCACCAGGAAGCCTGTGTTTTCCTCTTCTGAGAGAAAAGGTCAAAGAGCTGCCGCCTGCAGCCCAGGAGAATGGCCTCCTCTAAAGGGCCCTTCCCTTACATTCTTCTCCCTCTCTCTCTTTTAATAAGACGGGTGTTCCTTTTCTCAAAGGGAGAGAGAGGGAGGGAGGGAGAGAGAGACTGTAAACTGTCCAAAAGGGCCGTGAGAAAACAGGAAGCTTTGAAAAGTACAAGAGAAAGCAAGATGAAATCTATTTGCAGGCCGGCCCCTGGGGACATGTGAGGCATTGTTAAGCAGGCAGTTCATACAGCTATATCCTTCCTTCTGCTGAGGAGGGCTTTGCTGCCAAAAGGCTGCTATCTGGTCACTGCCTTAACCCCCTCAATGCCAGCCTGAGAACCTCGGTCTCAAGTACTAGGCTCCTAAAAGTCCCTACCTGGTTTCTCCCCAGTATGAGGCTTCCAAGAGCTGGAGGGGAAGCTGGAGCCTGCTTGGTGGTGGTGGGGTCCTTTTTAAAAGAGACTTCATCTTCTATCAGCTCTGCCCTTGGCCTTCAGGCCTCTGTTTCAGACCACACTGCAGATGATCTGGTGATTCATAACTTAGGCAGCTCCCGGCTTCACCCATCTCAAAGGAGAATGTGTCCCGGAAATTCTGGATGGCTGCTTTTCCTGGACAGGTTTCCCAAAGACGGCAGCTGGTTCTTTGCTTTTATGGAGTGTGGCTGCTACAAGGATAGCGTCCAAATCCACCCCTGTGTGCTTACGCAGAATCTGGGAAGCATCTTTCTGAAACATGGCTTAAGTCTACAGGCACAGGTCTCTGGATTCGTTCCAGTTGGCTCCAAGAAGCAAGCAGCCCAGAAGTTGAGCCAATAGCAAAAGAACCCAAAGGGGCAGTGATTTTTTTTATAAGAAAAGAAAAGAAAAACAGAATGGAAACCTTTCCTCTCCTCTAAGTTTCCATTCTATTGTCAATGCTTAATCCCACAGTGAGTGAACTTTGCTGCCTGCCATGAACAGCTGTTTCCACTGAGCACACGACTGGAGAGGACCAGTTCATGTTGCAACAAGGGGAGGAGTTTATTTTAGGAAGGATTTTTAGTGGTGAGAGTCCCAAAAAATTAGATTCTGTTACTTAAGAATCTCCCTTTATGCACGTTTTGGGGGAAAGGAGCTAGAGCTAACTCTTGACCTCTTGGCGTATGGCTGGAGCAAGCCCAGCAGCTTCTTCTTTCCAGCCACGTCAATCGTGTGAAGGGAATCACTCTGCCCCATTACCACGAGAAAGCCTGGGTGTAGTTATCTGGGCCTATTTTCCACTGTCAGTATGCAGCCAGCCAGCCACTTAGCGCTGACGGCTATGAATTGCATAGTGATGAGCAAATGATCCTTCATTCCTCTCCCAACTCCCAGACTCAACAAACTCCACCCACAGCCAGATTTCTAAGAATCCAGCACAAAATGGATGGGAAGCAAAGGCTCCAGACGGCCCATCGCACCGTGAGATCTGGAGCTAGATTACCCATAACGAGCCCCATTACATAATCTGAAAACTTAAGACATGCTCTGAAATCCCTTTGAAATGCAGAAGGGTGATGGGAGGAAGAGAACACCAAGCAGGGTGGTACTTCACAGGGAGATGGGAACAAACAGGAAAAACCTGGCAAGTGTGCTTCTGGCACTTCCCAGGAGACAGAGGGCTCTTGACTGACACCTGGTTCTTGTTTCACAAGTGTCTAAGGATGGAGAAGGACCACCTGAGTTTGACAAAATTCCCTGTAACATCCATTTTGTTTCGTTCTAATGATACCTACACTCTCCTAGGCAGCCTCCTGACCTACAGTGTGGTCCGCTGAGAGCACCAACCCACCAGGAAGAAGTGACCTTTGCAGATGACCAGTCTAAGTCCTGTGTCAGGCCCACCTCCCACTGGGAGTATAAACTAGGCATCATTTCAGGGCTGGCACTTCATGCCAGAAGCCCCTCTCTTATGAGGTCCAATGTTGTAACCAGACATCCAGAGCCTAATGCACCTCAGGGAGAGGTCAGATTGAGTTTCTGAACCACAGAGTTGATCATCAGATGCCCTTTGAACCATATGGTGCACTGTCATTGAGGTGGAGGAGGAGGGGCAGTTATTGATGCAGGGAGGCCCAAAACATTAAGCTAGATTGGCTCACTGCATTACTGGGCCCAGGCTGCACTGCACTGTGTAGACTTCTATGCACTGGTACCAGGAAAGACCCTCTAAAGCAAACTTGTCCAACCTGTGGCCCGCAGGCCTCATTGAGGCCCAGGGCAGCTCAGAATGCGGCCCAACACAAATTCACAAACTTTCTTAAAACATTATGAGGTTTTTTGGTGCAACTTTTTTTTTTTTTTAGCTCATCAGCTATCATTAGTGTTAATGTATTTTATGTATGATCCAAGACAATCCTTATTTTTCCAATGTGACCCACAGAAACCAGAGGATTGGACACCCCTAATCTAAATCCTTAGATACCACCTGGTCTAAGAATCTTCTAGGCCCCTCTAACACCCTTGACATAAGGAAACAGAACTGCCTCTGTGCCCCCAAATCACACACAGCCTGCAAGCCGTTTTCCTAGATTGGCTCTGTCCCCTGACACAGCCCTTGATTTCAGAGATGTTTTCTGCCTGGTTTAACCACTCACTACTGATGGACCTGAATTGATGAGGTGGATGGAGGTGGGAGTCAGTTGGACCGAACAGGTATGAATATTTAAAGGACTATAAACTATGCAATGGCTCCCTTCCCATCTTAACAACTGTATGTGCTCTCCACCACCAGTTATACGATAAAAAATACAGAACATGCTTGAAGTTCAAGAGTAAACTCAACCCAAGGATGGAAGAGTGGCAAAGAGCCCCTGTTTGTACTGCCATTGTAGGAGACAGTAAGCCGCTGGTAGATGGAAACAGCTCCATTAAAGGGAACAGCTCAGAGGCGCTGTAAAGCAGGAAGGAAATCGATGTGTGACCTCACAGGGCCCCAAACTCAGAAGGGTCCTGAGTTGGGGATAAGGCCCTGCTCTTACCATCTTGAAATTCTTACTAACATTTGAACAAGGGGCCCTGTGTTTTCCTTTTGCACCAGGCCCATCATGCATGCAGCTTTTTCCCTCTTCATCTTGGATGACTCAAGATGGACATAAACTGACTTTCAAACCACTGGGAACATGAAGGAAAGGAAGGGAAACACAAGTAGGTGTCAGGAAAAGGGCTGGAGGGAGAAACCTCCTTCCCCCACCTCTGGAGATTGCCCACACAGGTCTAGGGAAGCTCTGGTTCCTGACCCTTCTCACCCCGTCCAGGAGTGGCCAACACAGGAAAGAAGTCAGCTTCACAGGGGGTTCCTTCAAGGGACGAGACAGGCTGCAGTGAGATTAAGGCAAGTACAACCCCTGGAAGCAGGGTACCCCTACTTCAGAAATAGTCATTGACTGAGAATCCCACTGGGACCCCAACAGACACGCAGGAACAGTGAGAAGGAAACCATCCACTTCAAACGGATAGGCTCTAACGATCTGAGCATGGTGATTTCCCTCTTTTTCTCCCTCAGCCCTTTCCTCATGACCAGGATGACATTACCGGTACATTTCTTGGACTAAACTACCCGATCTGGAGCAAGATTCCTTTTCATCTTAGAGTGGAGAAGGGAAACAATGTGGGGAGGGGGGAAGCCCAAGGATTTCTGAGTAACACCAGTCAGTGCCTTGGGTTTTACAAATTTCCAGCTCACACATTATCTCAGCTGATGAAATCAAAATGCAACTCAGTTAATGCAACACAGATTTTAACAAAGATGCGGCATGGTCCGTGGGAATAAGTGAGAAATGTTTCAGATGACTGTCCACAGTTATTTCCCAGTCCAGCCAAGCACTTGTGAGGTCATCTGAGAGCTGACCCCAGAATCTCTTTCATCCTCTCTGGGAGACCTGCCCTCAAATTACAGTGCTCAGCCCAAGTGTCAGGAGGGCAGGAGGGGAGGAGTGGGAAGTGAAAAGGGCAGTGCTAGAAGCTTCTCTGACTTCTTTCTGTGTTCTACTTGTTAGCTTGTAAGGGGAAGAGGGCTACCCGTGATTGCTCCTTTCTAGAACAGGAGTGCCCCTTATCACCTTCATCCTTTAACCACCTCATGCCCCAGATGGGCCTTCCGTGCTCAGCCCTCCCCTGCTGGCTGCCTCCACCATCTGGGCACTAATTCCACAGTAAGACAAACAGGGCAGGCTCTTCAGGTCCCACCTGAGAGCTGGTGTGAGCACAGGTGTGGTGGAAAGGGGGACAAAGCAGCAGAGGGGCCTGAGGTTGGCCGTGGACCTACTCTAAGCCTCAGTGACCCCACTGATGAAGCGACGTAGAAGGTTCCCTAGGGACTCTTCCCCATCTGGCATTTACACACACACACACACCCCACCCAAGTCCTCTCTTTCTGCACTCTCCCAGGGTCCCGGCCCACCTTGCATTTGAAAGGCTTCACATCAGAGTGAACAATCATGTGCGCTTTGAGGGTCTGTTTCTGCACAAAACTCTTGTAGCAGAGGTGACACTGGTAGGCGCGGATGTTGGTGTGGATCAGCACGTGTCTCTTCATGTTGGCCAACAGAGTGAACTCCCGCCCACAGATTCCACACTTGTGCTCCTTCACACCCTGGAGGAAGGCAAGGTTAAAAAAAAATAATAATAATAATTATATATATACATGGTTAGCAAGTAACATGCTTTCATGAGGGCTGGAGTCTTTTGTTTTTTTGTTTGTTTGTTTTTGTTTGTTTTTCTGCCACATAAATCCGAAAAGAGTTTGGAGATAGATGTTTTGTTGCAAATGGTGTGGCTTCAGCTTTGTTAAATTGCTATTTTCTTGAAAAGTGTTGATTGCACAATCGTTTTCTTCTCAAAACCATAAAGAAAAAGAAAGCGATTGCTTGTGTTGTTGCTTCTGCTGCTGGGGCTAATTCTGCAGTAACAGTTCTCAGGGGTTAACAGGAGTTTTGGTAAGAGCACTGTGGAATGACACGCAAAACGAGTCTGTAATTTGGCTTTCATGACAATGCAATAAAGAAACATCCTAAACGGATAATATCATTTTTCATATGAAAATCAATGTTCTCTTAAGTTTTCATTAATGTGCTTGAAAATTACAGAATACCTCATGTCCACACTTCAATAAATCACAATTTGATAATCGCCTCTTAAGATGGTCCCCTGTATTTCTGCAGGCCACAGTGACCTCTGTGTAATTTGGGTGTGACACCTCCTCTAAGCTGGTTTCTGTCCTATAGAGAAATTTGGAACAGGCTAGCTTTCTGAATTAGAAAACAGGACAGAAGGAGATTTTTCCGTTTCCTTGCCATTCGTGGAGAAGTGTTTGACTACCTGAGCATTGATACCCTCAGCTGAAAACATTTCCAGGGACTCACAGCATTGATAGAGTAGTAGCTAATCCTGACTAACCAGTGCTTGCTTGAAAAGGCCTTTGCGAGAGATCTTGACTCAGAATGACTTTTTGGAAAGAAAACATAAAGAATCATGGCATTAAAACTAAGGCTATCATGAGTTTTTGAACAAATTGCTTAGCTTAAAATTGTACTTTATAAAGCCCATATTGGCTGGTACCCACAGTACTCTATGGCTAGAGGGGTTCCATGCTTAGCTCTGACTCTCTGCCTATATTTTCATTTATTTAATTTGGTAAGAAAGTAGCACTCAGTTTTGGTGAGCCCATGGAACTCAAGGGTGAATTCGGGTCTCTGCCCAGCCATCTATTGGCTGCATGACTTAAGACAAGTCTTGTGGCCTTACCTGGGGAAGGCTTCCTCATCTCAAGATCGAGCGGTGGGTCACGAGAACCCAGGGATTCTATCCAGCTGAATGCCCTCTAGTCAAATGATTGCAGATGAGTATGGATTTATGCTAATGAAAACATCTAAATTTTAATGCTCTCCCAAGAAGATAAATTTTAAAAACATGCTGTATATTCGAACAGTGAGTTTAAAATTATGAAATGAATGAAAATGATTTTCTTGATGTGTTATAAAGTTTACTTCAGCATCTTTCATCTCAAGATTGTCTCTATGCTTGGCTATGATCCAGTTGTCCTGGGACCAAGGAGGAGTATCTACTGATCATTGTTTTTGGAATTCTGTACAGAGAATTCTGTGTCCAAAGTAAAATTCACATGTGGGCTGGCCTAGAACTCAAGTGAACGGGAGCACAGGCACAACTTTGGAGCACAAAGGAAGCTGCTGTGTTTCTAAAGGAATTAGTGAAGTCACAGACCAGGAGCCCGGGGAGGGAAGCCAGTAAGGAAGGGGAAGTCCTGACGGCAGTGTTCAAGAGCTCAGGTGCTGGGGTCAGAGATTCGGGGTGACCTCCTCATACCTCTGCGTCTCACCTGTAAATACCTTCAGGTAGCTCTTAGCATTGTTGAAGAGGATTAAATGAGAAGTAAAGCAGCTGGCACATAGTAAGTGTTCAATAAATATTACCTCTCACTGTTTGCTGACACCGTTAATCAAAATACATTTTGTTGTCTAATTTAAATGAGACTGATTTCAGATACCAGGCTGTTTTTTCCCGTTGTGACTTCGTTTTCTACCACCTTACATAATTTTTGTTTGTTCCAAAATGTACTTTTGATTCCTTCTCTATATGTCAAGAGTCCCTGGAATCCGCAAGTGACCTGGTTGGTGGCTGAATCCTAGTCTACGGTAGGTTCTTTGTTGGTGCTTTTCCACACTTGGCAGGCGCATCCTCTCTGAACCGTGTCTACAGGTGCCTGGTGTAGGGCAGGAGCTGTTTGCACTGAGCCTGTTTGGACCCTGTTTTGTCCTAACCTATCAAATGAAACCCCTTATCACAGAGCAGGAATGGTCTCTTGGCTGGGCAAAGTCCTCCACTGACCTTTCAGAACTAAAGAATGTTTTCGAAACTCTGGCTTCTTAGAGGTCTTTCCTGCCAAGAAAACCACTCGAAGTCAAAGGTGTGAGGATAAAGGTCAGTAGAGCAAACCTTTCCTCTCAGAAGCTCAAAACAGTCCCAAGTCAGTTTAACTGGATAAGATTTCAAGGACACCACTGGGGCCTTGTTTTCATTCATCCTGAATGACTCCAGGGCTTTGGTTGCAAACTATGCTGAACTTTGACCTTTGGGCCTGTATTTCCCTTTGAAGACCAGGGAAGACAAAACGAAAGTAAACAGAGCAGGATGCTCTCTCCTGCCTCCAGCAGCACAAACCAAGGGGCAGTGCGGCCAGTGAGGCAGGGGCTCCACTGGCGGGTGGAGCTCAGGCCCTGGTGGACCTGAGCTGACCTCCAGCATCTGAAGCAGGTAGGTCTCAGAGTCGAGGGACAGAGCAAACCAAAGGGTGGCCACTGCTTCAGCAAGAGACCCAGAAACTTCTCTAGAAAAAGGCTCTGACTCGTAAGCCCAGGCCCAGAGCTGGTCCTGATGACACAGTCACGCTAATGCCCTGGATGATGTCTCCAGAAACAGAATTTTAGAAATGCTCGGAGGCTGAGAAACAACAGCACAGGGACCAGCTGTTTCCTTCATCCTTCCTCACCCTCCTCTCCAAACGGTCCAGCTATTTATTTCCAGGCCCACCTCCAAGTCCAGAAGGCTCCACGGGAAAGGCCTTGATGCTCGTCCCCTCACTTTCCCCCCTTTCAGGGCACAGGGAAAGGAAGCCTCTGGCCCAGCGGCACACAGCTGCTCCTGCCAGAGGCGGGGGCAGAGCAGGCCCCCTCAGCTCCGCTCCCGCTCCCCGGGGCCCACCCCCCGGCGCGCGGGGCCGGGACCCCACGGTACCTTGTGGGTGAGCGCGTGCTGCTTGAGGTGGTGCGGCTGCACGAACTCCATGCCACACTCGGAGCAGATGTGCGGCCGGATGTCGTTGTGCTTCATCATGTGGTTCTGCAGCTGGCTCGGGTACTGGAAGGTCTTGTCGCACTCGGAGCAGCTGTACTGGATGGGGCCCCGGTGCGTGGTGAGGTGCCTCTTCAGCTGGGCCAGGGTGGGGAAGTCGAGGCCACACTCCACGCAGATGTTCTCCCGCCCACTGGCGTGCTTGGCCTCGTGGGCCTTGAGCTCGCTGGGGTAGGCGAAGCCACGGCCGCACACGCGGCAGTTGTGCGGCTTCACCTCGCTGTGCTGCATCATGTGGCGCTTCAGGTGGCTGGTCTGGGTGAAGGCTTTGTGACACACCTGGCACTTGTGGGGCCGCGTGCCCTGGTGGGTCAGCATGTGGGTGTGCAGGTGGCTGAGCTGCTTGAAGAGCTTCCCGCAGCGCGTGCAGGCGTGCGGCTTGATGCCGCTGTGGCCCAGGATGTGCGTCACCAGGTTGTACTTGGAGGTGTAGGACTTGTCGCAGGTGGGGCACTGCCAGCGCTTCTGCGCCCCGCCCACGTCCACGTAGTAGCTGTCGTCGATCTGCACGTTCACGTCCACGCGCTCCACCCTGGGCGTGGCCTCCTCGCCCTCCGGGGGCGGGGCCTCGCGCGGCGGGGGCGGGGCCGGCGGCTGCTTGGGCAGGAAGGCGTGGCGGCCGAGGGGGAAGGGCGCGGCCGAGGGCATGAAGAAGGGCAGCACGAGCCCCGGGGGCACCTTGGGGTAGTAGGGGTAGGGCGTGGGCAGGAAGGCCGCGGGCGCGTGCTGCGACCACAGGGCCCTGGGCTTCAGGGGCTCCTGCTTGACCGGCTTGCCCCCCACGCGCTCCAGCGGGCGGTAGAACTGGAAGCCCACGTGGCACAGGTCGATCATCTGGGAGTCGTACTTGGGGCGCGGGGGCTGCGGGAACAGCAGAGGGAAGTTTGGGGGGCCGCGGCTCTTGCTCTCCTCGGGGTGGAGGGCAAGAGTGGATTCTTCCGCCGGGTGGTGGGAAGGCATCTTGGTCGGCATGCTCTTCCTTTTCCGAGACCCCCCTCCTTCCAGGACCCCCGGGAAGCCGTCTAAGTCTCCCGGGGGAGGTTCATACCGGAACTGGGAAAAGGGCCCCCGAAGAGCTTCCAGGAAGGGGTGTCTTGGGGGAGCTTTCCCTTGCGACATCACAGGCTGCAGGCAGTGGGGGAAGGACGGGGCCTTCTTTGCACCCAGACTGAAGTGCGCATCCTCATCTTTGATCATCTTCATGTCCTTCTGCATCCTTGGCGATTTTCCTTTAAAGAGAGAAATGTATTGTTAAAAAAAAAAAAGTCCTTTCTTCCATTAAGAGTTTTGGCTAGATGTCAGCACTAACTTATGAAGACTCATGCTTGCTTAATACTGGCCCTCATTTGCCCCAGGGCTGTTCAAAACACCCCACCCCCGCAAACCGGGCTACTAGCGTGGAGAGCCCTGGCCGCAGGAGTGGGGACCCCAGGAGTGGGGACCCCAGGGCCGGGGCAAGCCTTAGCCAAAGAACCTCAGCTGGGGGAGAAACCTGGGAACTCATGGGGTCCTCGTCCCCACTTCAGATGAGGGTACCAAGGCCCAGAGAACCGGAGTGACATGCTCAAGTCCCACAGCTACTCAGTGCAGGAGTCAGGGCTGGGACCCATTGTGCTGTGACTTTTCAGCCTGGGATGGAATTGCACCTGCTCACAATGACTTCAATGTGTCTCCTAGGGTCGTTTCTCCTTGGAGGGAACCACAGATATCCACAGCCTCTCTGTTGTGAGGCCTTTGCTGATGGAAGATGGGGGGTATTCAAGGCCATGCAAGAGAAGGGACTTGAACGCTTAACTCAGATTTTCTGAGCATTCACCCCAGGTGTGCTTCTGGGATGTGTGGAGCAGATGCGATCAGTGTGATGAAGAGAAGTGTGTGACCCAGTGATAACAAACTCATCTTGGCAATGCATGCGTTCTGATCTTCCCCCCGAAGCAACTGCGAGGGAAACATTTCAGGGCTGTTCTTTTCTAAAAGGGCACTTGCTTCTGCCTCTTCACACAGGCGTCAGAGTGCAGCGCGGCCTTTGGTGACTCCTTTGCTGCCCGACCCGTCCCCGCTGAGCCAGTGACTGCAGCCTGGCTGACCACATCAGGTGTGTCTGAGAGAGCCTGTGGGGCCAGAGTCCAAACGAGGGGCCATGCTTCCGTTCACATGTCTCCGTGCCATTTTTCTACCTTCCTCACATGGATACTGGTGGAAATAAGCAAGTGACAGACCACATGTCCAGTGCGAGGCCTTTCTACCTAAATCCTTTGCGTTTCAATGGGATTGGTCCTTTTTGCTCATTAGAAGATTCCCAGAGCCAGTCACTCTCACCAGGCACAAGGTCTGATCTTGGGTCACTGGAGACAGGGCTCCCATAGGGTCTTGGACTAACTCAGGGCCCTGGCCCTGGGGAATGGTTACATGCTGAGCAGTACAGGTTGAGGGTCCCACGGGTGAGAGAGCCAGCAGTTTCCACAGGTTTTCTGTAGTCCTCAGTGAGGCATGTGCAGTTTTTACAAGTGCCTCCATAGTCCCAAATCACACGCAGCTCTTTATGAGAGGTTTGAGAACGATAATGAGCCATTTGATATTGGATTACCAATTCCATACACAGACGATCCAATTGAGAAAAAAAGAATATGTGCCCTTATTATATGAATATGTGGGCATTATTTAAAGCTGTTACGTGAAAGTGTCAGGGAACTGAAAAATAGTATCTGTTCATCTCTGCTTTGTGTTTCTGTGAGTGGGAAGATAGTCCTGGCTTGTCTTCTTTCCACAGGCTTGGGGCTTAGTAATAAAGGAGAGCTTGCCTTTCCAGAGAAAGGGAGGCCCAGGTTCGTGTCTCATCCTTCTTCTGCTTCTTTCTGAAATTATTACCACTACCAAGAAGGACCAGGACGTGTGGGAGGGCAGAGGCTCTTGGATGGCTTTCCATGTTTACTAGATCATCTCTTGGCCTGCAGTTCAGCAAGTCCTGAGCTCTAAATTCACACAGAGTTATAGAGATTGTGGCCCTGCCCCAGGAATTTGTTGCATCTATAGGAATAGGGGCTTTCAGCAGTTCTCACTGGGGTGAGACCCCGGCCCAGTTCCTGCCCTGTGCAGCCCCACCCACCTGTGGAATGAAACTATATGGAAAAACCAATGATGTGCAACTATGGAGACTGTTTGGGGCCCTCCCCCTTTTCTCTGTCTCTGTCTCTGTCTCTGTCTCTCTCTCTCTCTCTGTCAAAATAATAAAAATAAAATCTTTAAAAAAAAAGGGGGGGCTTTCAGACGAGGTTAAGATGTTCTATGGAAATGGAGGTAAAATGGCAGCTCCTTTCTCTGGAATTTTATTGTGGCCACCATTGGTTTTATACCCTTTTTTGTGATAAGATCCTATTTGCAAAAATGCTGCTCAGACTGGACAAGTCCACAGACTATACAAGTGACGACGGCAAACCACAACAGAGCCGATCCCAATGCAAACTGGCTGTCTGCTTAATTCTGATCCGGTTTAAAGAGGAGTGATGCCTATCTTATATGAAAGAGCTTGATATGAGAGGTAAAAAACAAACAAACAAACAAAAAACCCATGTCAGAACTTACTGAATTTTTTGTGCATTTTATTGTTAGGAAATTACTTGAAAATGTATGGCTAATGATCTCTGGTATCTTTATATTATGTTGTGTGTCTTATACTGGAAAGCTACTTAATTGGAAAGGAATGTTACCACTAATTTTGAAACTGAGGTTATTTAAGTTTTTACTCATTATCATTGCCTTTGTTTAATATTTTGTTGTTGTTGTGATATAGTTTACCAATGGACTCATCTTAAGATATTGGGAGTGACACTTATAATATAATGCTAAGTTTGTTTTTTGTTTTCGTTTTTTTATTCTATTTTATTTATTTATTTTATTTTTGACAGAGAGAGAGAGATACAGAGACAGAGACAGAGAGAGAACTGAACTGGGGGAGCTCCCAGTTCAGCATATGGTTCTGCACGGGCCAGGGCCGGGATTCGATCCCTGGTCCCCGGCGCTGCAAAGTGAGAGCTTAACCCACTGAGCCATCCCGGCTTCCCCAATGCTAAGTTTAAAAGCATATTTATTTCAGGGTTTTCATTTTTATTTTGTCACTATTGACCTAATAAAGCAAAGAAACATTGTTGAACAGAGGTAATATGCTTTTTAACATAAATGGCAGAATTATGTCCCCCAAATGCAGAGATTGCACTACATATATACATTTAAATTTCTCCCCCCTTTTTAATATTATAAAAAATTTTCCAGGGATGCCAGGATAGCTCAACAGGTTGAGCACTTGCCTTGCAACCAAGAGGTCCAGGGATCAAATCCCAGCCCGGGCCCCATGCAGACCCATGTGCTAAACTGCTGCACAGCTGGTGACTGCTGGGATGGTGGCAAAGGTTCTCAACTCCCATGAGGGAGGCCCCCAGTTCAGTTCCCACCCTGTGCAGAGTGGAATGAAACTATGTCACAACTCATGATGTATAGCTATGGAGACTGCTCTGGCCTACCCCTTTCTTTCTCACCTTCTCTCAAACAATAAAATAAATCTATTAAAAAAACATTTTTTCCAATTTCTGGCTTATGCAGATAATTTACACACCCCATCCCTGAAATAGTAGTTATTAACTTAAGAGTTTTTAAAAAGCATTGGGATCCATCTATGGACATTTTTCCAGATCTTCATAACAGCAGTCCTTGTCTGCATAAAGCCATTAAGGAGCACTGCCAGTCCCTACCAAGGTCAAGGAGAGTGAGATCTGTTTCCTCCCATCCTTGAGAGATACATCAGCTACCACTGCTGTCACTTAATAATTTGTCTTATGAGCAGATTGCTAAGGAAATCCATAGAGGGTAAAAGAAAAGAACCCCCCAAACAAATCCTTATTGGGGATTTGCAGCCTCTGCAAAAACATCAATAGACTCCTGGAGAACCTGAGTGTGTGCCACTCACGTGCTCCCCTCTATTTCTAAAGTGGGTCCACAGACATCCATGACAGATGCGGGATTCTTATGCACGAGGCAAGAGGGGCTTGGGGCAGCAATGATCTACTCGGCCAATGCAGGGCAGAGGCAGGGGAGCTACAGACCCTTCCCTGGCCAGTAATCTGTGGCTGCTTCCAGAAACCAGCAGGTTGTTGCCCACCAGGATGTGCTGAGACGAGGTGCAAAAAGAAGGAACAGAAGTAGACAGCGATGGGAGAGTAGAAAGAGCATTGTTTTGGAGCTTGAAGATCTGAGCTTGGATGCTGGCTTTGTGTTAACAGCTGTGGGAAATTGAACAAGCTAATTGGGAGCTTTAATTTTCTCATCCATGAAATAGGGGTTGGGAGATCCCCATTGGGTTGTTGGAGACTTAAAATAAAGTATGTGAAAGTGTATTAAACACCAGACAGTGTGGTGTTCTTGAAGAGTAAGAGTCGCCGGGAGAGCAGGGCTGAGGTGAGGATCAATGGACTGATGCTAACTGACATCATCTCTGTTTTCCAAGCTGAAGCTTTTGCCAC
The DNA here is from genome assembly GCA_004027555.1 of Craseonycteris thonglongyai. Classification (NCBI taxonomy): domain Eukaryota; kingdom Metazoa; phylum Chordata; class Mammalia; order Chiroptera; family Craseonycteridae; genus Craseonycteris; species Craseonycteris thonglongyai. Next base: position 33,812 of record PVKE010008704.1, read on the forward strand.
CACTGACTGGCATGTAGGACTCTGCTTTGCAAGTTCAAAACCAAGGCTTTGCCCATTTACCATAAATTGGTCTTGTCTAAGCAGTGAATGTAAACCATACTCAAAGAGGCCAGTGGGTAAGACTAGGGTGAGTTTCTTCATTCGGTGTGGAGATCAACCTTCTCATTTAAGAATATCCCTCATTCCTTTTCTACAGCTATCTTTCTTATGGAGATATCTTCAAGCTTATATTAACAGATAGCTTTAGTGAGTGTGGACAATAGGGATTGGGTAATCTTGTGAACTATTTCAGCTGATTTATGGGAAGCTGAAGAGAGACAAGAGGACTGGTTTGTGAAACCCAAAGCTCCCAGAGATAGGAGGGCCTGTTTGTCAAGCCCAAAGTCTCAGACACTGGGACAGTGCTGGGTCAACACTGGTTCTTGCAATTCCTGATAGACGGTGAGGGCAGGGACTGGGTTTGTGTTAAGTCACTGCTATATTTTTAGTCTCCAGCATGGTGCCTGGCACAACGTAGATAGATGCTCAGTAAACTGCTGTGGGATGAGAGAAGGAATGAGTAATTCTTGTTTTTAAAGTCTCCATATGGAACTTTAAAATGTATAATTTTATATGGCATTTTTTAGACTATGGGTGACCTTTGAGGATGCCCCTAATCAGATCATGAGCACACTCACAAATTCTCAGGCAGTTATTGTGGGAAGAACTAGATATACCGGTACACACTTTGTGTGTGCTATTGCTTACCCTCCTCAGTTTCCAAGGGCACCATTCTTCAAATGGACCCTCAGATTCAGGATAAGCCCTAAATCCTGACTCCATTAAGGCTAGGGAGCCATTCTCATGTGCCACAAGGTTCTGCAACCCAATCAGAAAACAGATGCCTGAAAAGTCCAATGAGCAGTAGGAAGTAGAAAGAAAGACCCCTGGGTTGAGAATGTGAAACATAAACTGAAAGTGGTCAGTTACCCTGTACCTTTCTACCTAAGGGAAATGTTTGGGATGTCAGAAGCTGTCCACCCTTTGCACTAATGTGGGGGTGGGGAGGGAGAGGCCTTAGAGTAATCATACATTTTTATTGCTGTGGCCACAGAATGTTCTAAGCTTCTGTATTTCTTCCCTTTATACTCAATCACCAAACTTAATAGGCTCTACATCAGGAAGCAAATTGTTTAAGGAGGAATATACTGGGTGGAGCTGAGTTGTAAGAATCCAGGACTCAGGATATATATATATATATATATATATATATATATATATATATATATGATTTTTTTAAAGATTTATTTTATGGTTTTTGACAGAGACAGAGACAAAGAGAAGGGGGAGGGCCCAGAGCAGTCTCCATAGTTGTACATCATCAGCTTTTGACATGGTTTCATTCTACACAGGTGGGCAGGGGCCATGCAAGGCAGGAACTGGGCTGGGGGGCTCCCACATGGGGCTGAGGCAAAGGGGTGAGAACCGAACTGGGAGCCTCCAGCATGGGAAGCACATCCCCATTCAGCATATGGGTCCACACAGGTCAGGGCCAGGATTTGATCCTTTATTCCCTGGGCTGTGATGCGAGTGCTTAAACTGCTGAGTCATCCCAGTTTCCCAGGATATATTCTTTAACAGGTATTATCCACGAGAGTTAGTTATGAGGAAATGGGGGAATGAATGGGTTTTAAAAACAAAAACAAAATCTCCTCTTTGAACCATAACAAACAATTAGAAATGCAAGGCCTAACCAATATGAAACTACATTTAGTTTGGGGGAAAAATGCTTCTAATAATGCCCTTTAATTGGGAATTCACCTACTGTACCAAAATATAAATATCCCCCAGATAAAATTACTGGTATTTTGTGGTTCTCACTCAAATTGAAGGTCATTCCAGTAAGTGCTAATAGAAGAGTCATAGTGAGTCAGCATGCCAGGGGCAGATCTATTTATCTCCTTTCTGTTTATCCTGAAATTCATGAAAGAAGTTTTCTCACATTCTTCATTCCTTGAGTATTTTCAGTGTTTCATTGGAAAATGGTATACCTTATTCCTAGAGACACTGGGTTCCCTCTTAATTTGAGAGAGTGGCACTTTACTTATGTGTCTTCCCTGGAGCCCTGCTCTCGACAAAAATGGAAGCAGGGAGGAGGTAAGAGCCAAGGAAAAGTTTAAGAATTAGAAGCAATGCTAACAGAAGAGTTCTGGGAGGATAACAGGAAAGCAGAATGGGAAATATATGGACAGACTGCTGATCTTCTCTGTTCATGCTAACAGATCTTGTTCCAAGACTCCTCTGACATGGGATTTTATTGGATCACCTGAATATGTGATAATGGAAGGAGACTTTGAGTCCGAATTAAACATTCTAATGATTCAACATAATAGTCTTAATGTCCATGTAGTTGTACTGCTGCTGAGTTACTCATCTGCAGGTATTTGGCAGGTATTCATTCAGTCTTGCCTTCCTGCAACAGGCAGGGATAGACGGGTCTCTTGTACACATCTGGCAGATAGAGAAATACATTCTCACTGAAATGAATGCTCTGCCCGGTCACGCCCTGGGTTAGTGGTAGAACCAAGAAGAGGTAACCAGATGCCTGGTAGCCAGATACCACGGGGTCCTTCTGGATGTTCTTGTGGTCACCATTTAATTTATAGACCCAAATTCCTTCCATTTTATTATAAAAAGCACCTGCCAGCCATGGCATGGGCTGAGCCCCTGAGGTGGTCAGAAATATTAATGAGACCTGTTAATATGTGAAATAATCAACTGAACTCACAATTTATTTTTTTTAATCCCTAGATACCACCAAGATATAACATAAAGTCAAGTTTAGTTTTCTATTGTTTACGTTTCCCATAATGAGCATGCATATACACCATTCTTATGTACATATTTTTTAGAGCCCTTATTAAAACAATGACAGATTCAACTGCTGGCTTGCATAGGCTAAATGGATGTGCACTTGGCTTTGGACAGTTTTTAATGCCTAGGTCTAGTTTCTGGAAAGCAGGAGTGAATATAATTACTTGAACACTGGAGCAGATGCTAGCATGTTGGGGTTATCTCTGTCCTCGTGGCCCATTTAAAAGGAAGGAAATGAATTGGAGATATGACTTAGCAGTTCTCTTTCCCAACCCTCAGAGCTAATATATCTCTTGTGGATTGAGCTCCAACTGGAATGTTAGAGTTTCTCTCCTTTCTTTAGGGGAAAGATCCTTAGAATATATGTCAATTTTATTTTGTTTTATGTTCATAGGTCGAGTAAATTTGATATAAATCTCCTCTTAGCTAAGCAAATCTACACATGGATATTAGAAAGCTTCATTTTATCCATATCTGGGAATGATAGCATATTTGGTCTGGTAGGTCTCAGAATTGGTAGATTATGCCAGAAAATTTGACCCTCTATGAGCAAAAGTGGTAAGAATCAAGACATTATTGGTGAGGTTAACCATCTGTGGAAGGAAACTATTTTAAAATTGTAACTCAAGGTAATATTTTTTGGGGGGTGGGGGTGGGGGTGGGGGAATGAAGAACTGCTTTGTATATTGATTGTGGCAGTGGTTACACAACTCTGTATATGTCAAAACTTATAAAACTGGGGAAGCCTGGATGGCTCAGAGGGTTAAGTGCTCGCTTTGCAGCCCTGGGGACTGAGGATTGCATCCTGGCCCCAGCCCATGCGGACCCATATGCTGAACTGGGGTGTGCTTCCCATGCAGGAGGCCCTCAGTTCTGTTCCTGCCCCCCCAGTTGGGCTCCTGGCTCGAGTGGGCATGCCTCCCATGCAGGAGGCCCCCAGCCCAGTTCCTGCCCTGCTCAGCCCCCGCCCACCTGTGTGGAACAAAACCATGTTGACAAACTGATAACGTACAACTATGGAGACTGCTCTGGGCCCTCCCCTTTCTCTCTGTCTCTCTTTGCTTCTGTCTCTCTCTGTCTCTGTCAAAAACAATAAAATAAATCTTAAAAAAAAACTTATAAAACTCAAAGGGTGAATTTTACTGTATATTCATTAAAATGTAAGTTTAAAATTTTAACAGTAACATACAAAAATGCTACTTTGCACATCATTATAGGAAGAATAACTGTGGATATTTGGGAAATATCCAACAATAGTCAAGGCAACCAGACTCCATCCTCTAATCAGTTTATATCCATGGAATATATCCAATAATATTCATATGGCCTAAAGAGGGGAACTGGATTATATGAATTTGGTGTTATTAATAGGGGGAGACTTTAAGTGGCAGAAAACAGCTCTTATTATTATTTTGTTGGATGCATTCTATTCAGCAAGAACATTGTGAGGCAGGGATGGGGCATTAAATTATCCTTCACGGTTTTCTAATCTTTGTTCCTGATTGCATTCAGTAAGCAATTTCTATATTTGTTCCAAAAGTCTTTAAAATGTAAAGCAGTGTACCACCAGTGAACAAGATCATTCTAGTCATTAGCAAATAAACTACTATTCCTTAATATAAACCAATAGATTAGCATTGGTATTCAAGTCCACAGATCACTCTGGTGAATCATTTTCCTTAACCCCAATTAATCCTGTGCTCTTTCAAAATGGAGGTCACGAATCTCCAAAACCACAGACCAAATTCCAAGTCATGGCAGCCCCACCAGGTGCTGATACCCCACGAAGCCTACCTGAGCAGCCATCTGCCTTCCTTCTTTGATCTTTTGCATGGGTCATATTAACCAGGCTGTCTCAAGATTCTACTGGGGAGGAGGTGGAAAGAATCTTCTCTACTGGAGGCTTTGTGGAGACTTAGGGGTGAAACTTTCCTTCCTTCTACCATAGGTGGGAGAAAATCCCTCACTCGTCTGAATTCTGTCACATTTGTTTGATATTCCACTCGTTGACAGGGCCCTGTGTTGCTTGTCCCCCTTTTTTGTGGGTGGTTATCTTATATTTCTAATAGAACCTAGTTAAAAAGTCAGAAACTTGCCTGGTGCCTTATCTGTTATTGGAATCCAATTGTTACTTGGGAATTTATTTGAAAAAGACCTATTTTCTAGCTTGCTCTTGCTCCCTGATTCCAAGCAGAATTTTGGTATTAACTGAAAGAAGGAATAACTGGTTGACTTGGCCTGTCCCAGCCCACCCCAAGCCAACATATCAATAAACTGCCAACAACATCTTCGATGTGGAAGGTCGTTTAGTGAAGCCATAGCAATGACTAGGGTAGAGCTCCTCAGAAAGCATGCTTCATCTCAGCTCAGGATCCTTGGCCAGTGTGTGCCCCATTCCTTGGAGCTGAAAGGTAGAGTGTCATGTTACACTGAAATAATATGGATAAAAGTGAGAGGGCTCTGGAAATGCCTAAGGGGCAGTGATCAAATGCCACTGAGCTCCCGAGGCAGTGTGTTACCACTGAGTAGAACATGCCCATATTCTAGCAAACAACATCCCAGGAGGGCAGGCCACCATACTTTCTCTCACTCAACAAGTGCAAGTTCTCCCATGATGCTCCAGGCAAATGTCCATTAACTTTGTGAAAATGCTCATCCTAATGGGCAGGTGGGTCTGTGACCTCACCATATTCTAATGTAGATAGAATTCCTGATCTATTTCTTCCTTCTGATGAATATCACTCTTCATCTTGGATACTGTTTTTCCTTTATACTTTATAGTTCAAGATCTTCTGATTGGCCTCCTTTATGCTGAATTTTTTCTATGGATTCTGTTCACTAAAATCATTCTTGGAAAATATATGTACTTATAAAATCTATATACTTAGTTCTTCAAGTTCATGGACACATAGCCTATCCCTGGAAAAAAATATCAGAACCTGGTAATATTGGTTGCCTCCGAGGAGGAACCCTGCATGACTGTGGGAGGAAGGCTCAGGAGTCCAGCAGCCAAATTACCAACTTCATAGTCTATGTGAAAGGTGCTTTGCAATTGTGCAGTTCCCTGGGTGGAAAGGAGACTTTTCATGGTATATCCTTTCAACTTGTATTTTTGTACACTGTGACTGACTTAGCTATTCAGACACTTATATTAAACAAGTAAAAATAAATATAAATAAATGCATACTGGCTCCCAAACAGCAAAGGTTCAGACAAAATTAGTGTTGGTTTCTCTTCTTTTTATGAATTCTCTTGCAGCATTTCTTTGAATGCCTTGATTTTTCTGCCCAAGTTTTTTAAATGCCCTTGGCAGAGTTCACTGTGCTTTATACAATGGGCACGGAGTGTTATGACCCAGGCTTATAACATCAGGGAAATGAGTAGAAGCAACTGCAAAGACTGAGACTTGGAAAAGACCCACCACAGGCATTCACTTGGCAAACCACTTCAGGTGCTTTCTCTGCTCCTGCTCTGTTCTGGGGGCCAGGAAGACAATGTCTAAGCTGGAAACCAGCTTTAGAAAACTCACCATCTGGGAGAAGAAAGTGACAAACAGGTGTGGAGAGAAATGTCCTAGGATATATAGTAGAGGATTATCAAATGTGTAGGTTGATTTGCTGAATATGAGGGAACAAGAAGCAGAACAACATTTCTTTGACTGACATAAAATATTTTCTTTCAAGAGATTCTTTTTCTTTCAAGAGATTCTCCCCCCCCCCCATTTTTATTATTAAAACCTCAACTAGAGTAACACAAAACAGATGAAGGAATAACTTTGGAAGTAAAGAAAACTTCCCCCTTTTCCAACCAGTGCACCAGCCTTCACTACCAATGTGCTCTGCACAACAGAAGACTTACGTGCGTTACTTGGCAACTGGGGCTGACATTTGATTAACTGCATTAAGAAAGCCAGGTGTGTGTATATAAAAGTAAAAAATAAATGACATTCAACTTTGAAGGTTCAAATAAAGATGAGCCTGATGTGAAGATTCACAGTAATTACAGAAGCACATACAGCAAATATGACTCGTCCAGTTTCTTCATTTTACCCCAAACCCTGAGTTTTTCCTTGGCTCCTTCCTCAATGCTGTGAAGGAACTCTGGGAGGTTTAGAATGAGACTGTTGGTTTGGGGACAATGTCAGTTTTTCCCCGCAAGGCCCTAAAGGTAGGTGGGCTGCTTAAAATCATCTTTCAGGCTACACAAAAGTCCAATCCTACTTAGCACTGCAGAATCATAAAATGTCAAAGCACAAAGTCTAAACTTTTCTGTGTCTTTAATGACTGGCACTTACTAATGTTTGAGTTTTCCAGCTGTAATAATTTTCTAGTCTTAAAATGGTTTTCTAGATATATGGTGGTGGAGGGGGACCTGATTCTGGGAGGTGGGCACATAATGCGATGCATGGGTGATGTGATGTGGACCTGTATATTGGGAAACTATCTAATTGTTACCAACCAATGTCACCCCATTAAATTTAACAATAAAAAAAAAATAGAACTTAAAAAAAAATGGTTTTCTGTTCTTTAACAATGACTAGTAGATAAAACGGCAAAAAACAAACAAACCGGTGGGATTCTTTCTTGTACTCCTCCCTTTCTACTGCCTTTCTAACAAATAAGCAGAATGCTTTTTTTGTTTGTTTATTTAGGATTACTCATCAAAAGGAACATATTTGCTTTCAGCTGTGCTTCATCTTGCTTTTTAAGCACAGATGTACTCCAGAGGTTATCCTAATGGTCTGTTATGTGTTGTGTTTAGAGAACGGCCTTGGAAAGCAATGCTCACATTCCCAAGAAAGACCATATTCATATTAGAATCCCCTTGCTTTAAATCTATCTCATCACTTCTCTTCACTTCAGATGTCTATTACCTTAAAATGTAGTAATACTCCAGTATTTAGTATTGCTTTGATCATGCCTCCAGTTCTTCGATTTTCCTTTATTTCTTTATTTGTTTACTTATTTTATTTCCTAATATGTTCTCTCCCATCTACCCCAAATGTTAACTTTATGCATAGAATTAAAAAAAGTAAGAAAAGGATCAAAGAGTCAATTTGCCAACACCTTCCACCTCGACAATTCATTTTTGGATGGTTTTTACAAAATCTTGTTAAGTATTTTTTGCAAATACTGTTACCTTCTCTCCTTTTCATTCTCATACCTAGAACTCTAATTCAAGTGGCCACCCCTAGATTTCTTTTACTAGTTTCCATCTACTCTTTCAGATCTTTCTTTGCCTTTTTTCCCATATCCTTTGAATACTAATGCCAATGCCATCTTCTAAAAATTCATCACTTTTTCTAAAACAACTCTCTGCTCAGGAATCTACAATAATAGTGTGTAAGATTATTGTACATATTGTATACAGACTGTTAATTGCTGCTTCAATATTCATTCCCTTAAGAAATAGGACCCTAATTTTGCTTCTGGTGACAATATGCTCAGCAAAAACACGAGCCTTCCCAGGCATCCCTTCAGTTTGGAGTTGCCGTTTGCCACAGTTCTGGCCAGTGAGATATAAGGAAAAGACTGCTAGAGATTTCTGAGTAAGCCTTTGCATACCTAATGCAGAATCCACCTGCTTATCCTTTCTTGTGTTTCTGCTTTCTGCATGGAATGTGGATGTGAAGCTGAAGGTGGTGCAGCCGTACTGGAGCAACAAGGTTCATGACAATGCCTCCCACAAAGTATGGTAGAGGGAAAGGCAGAAAGTATCAATGTGGAGCTGCTGTACCTGCTTGGGACTGGTTTTCTTGTTATTTGAGAAAATGAATCTTTTACTCTGTTAAGAAAATGTATTCAGAGTTCTCTGGCTTGTAGCAAAACACAATCCTCACCTAACACACAAAGCAAATCAAATGTGAACTCCTCTTCCTGACTCCCAAAGTCTTACATAAGCAAGTCCAACTCAGTTCCCCTTCTCTCTAAAATTTTAACCCAAGGCTTTCACTATTCTCAATGGGCCTCATTGCCTTTGTTTAAGCTGGTCAGTCATTTAGGAGTATTCTTTCCATTGATTCATCTCATTCTTCCAGGATGAACTTAAGTTCAGCTTCATGGAAGCCTTTCTTCCCTAGTCTTATGCCCAGTTAGTTCTCCTTTCTTTCAAATCCTATTGCATCATCCCATGGAGCTCTGGGTTAAATATAGCATTTTCCCCTGTATTTTCTCCTTGTATTACACTCTGCTTATGTCATGGTTAGGTTTGGTTTTCCTGGGACACTGACTGCCACGAAGACACTCAAAACAGAACTGTTACTTGGTGGGGATTTTGTTATTATGCATTACTATCTATATATGCTTTTTAAAACAGATTTGTCTATGTGAATTTAGGTTGTATATCCATCTAGTCAGATAATGTTAGCCAGTTCAGAATCTGTATGAGTTAATTTGCCATGGGGAGAAATCTGCAGCAGCAAACATGGTCGCTGCGGGTTCTGTATGCTGTGAGCATGATGTTGGATTCACGTGTTGATAGAACATTTGCTGGGATTGGAGATCAACCTCCAGCCCCTTAAATCTAGGTTTTCAGCATCAAGAGGTTATGCGATTAGGAATCTTCGCTGCCCATGTCTCCCTATCTCAGAAGGGTGCAAAGGCCAGTTGAAAGGCCTGCCTGGGGCGAGGGGCCAGAAAGTCCTGCGCGGAGCTGGGGCACAAAGGTGGCACAGCCGCCTTGCAGGGCAGCGTTCCCCCAGGGGAATGCAAAGGAAGCAAGGAGAGGAAAGAGGGGAACATGGCACGCTGACTCACCCTCTGGCGGTTTAGGTACTCTTCCATGAAATGGAAGCAATGACAGGGCTTATGTCTTAGATGTTTTGCGTTCTTCCTTAACCACTTCAGCTGAAAATCAAAAAGGACATCACTGCGGGGAGGGGATATCCAAGTCCAGAAATGAACGTGACTGCATGTTCTCAATTTTCCATATTCATTCTTCTTCAATGACATCTTACCACATTCACATCCCTGCTTTCTTCCTCTGTCTCAAACATATGCACACATACATGCACACACACTCACAGTGTTGTTATAGTGTGCGTATATGTGTGTGGGTTATAGTTACAAAATTGGGGTATGGTCACTGTGGAAAATAGTGTGAAGTTTCCTCAAGAAATTAAAAATAGAACTACCTTATGACCTTACAATCCCACTTTTGCGTATATATCCAAAGGAAACAAAACTATTGTCTCAGAGTTATCTGTACTCGCAAGTTCGCTGCAGCATTGTTCCACAGTAATGAAGGTGTGGAAACAACCTAAATGTCCATCAATGGATAAATGGATTAAGAAATTAATTCATATATATACACACAAAGTCAACTGTAACTCAAGCAACTGGCACAAAAAAATCTTTGATTTTTTTGCTGGTTGCTTAAGAGTTTTGCCAGTTGTGTGAGAGTGCTGGGTACATTCACCTGGCATCTACCAATCTCCATGGATGCCAGTTAACTGAGAGGCTACTGTATACACACAGATACACACAAACATACATACTGGAATATCATTCAGCCTTAAAAAAGAACAAAATCCTGTTACTTGCAACAACATGGATGGACCTCAAGAGCATTATGCTAATAAAATAAGTTAAACAGAGAAAGACAAATACTGCATGGTACCACTTATATGTGGCATCTAAAAAAAATCATACTGAGAAAAACAGACAGGGTTTGTTTGAAGAAAGGTTACCAGGGGCTGGGAGGTGAGGGAAATAGGAAAAGGTTGATAAAAGGCTATAAACTTTCAGTTATAAGATAAATAAGTTCTAAGGATCTAATGTATAACATGGTGACTTATAGATACCATTGTATAATTGAAATTTGCTGAGAGAGTAGAACTTAAATTTTCTCAACAAAAACAGGGGTGGGGGAATATGTGGGGTGATGGATGTGTTAACTAGATGGGGGCATATATTCCCAATATATATGTGTATCAAAACAACGATGTTGTACACTTTAAATATCTTATAATTTTGTCAGTTATACCTCAAAAAAGCTGGAAAAAAATAGAGAATTCTCTTTAAAGATATAGTTCTCCTATTGCTGAAAATATTAGCACAAGTCTACCTTACTAAATAATGATCCCTAGTCTAGGAATTGCAATGACTTCCTTCCTTGGTGTTTTAATCTCAGTTTTCTAAAAATTTAATTAGGAAAACAAAAAACTGCAGGATACACAAGATAATTGTTTCTTTTAGATTTTCCATGGGACAAGCAGCTTGGGGCTGATGCCCACAGGACATTTATAAATGGCTGTGAGTTCCTTTGGGGCCCTCTGAGGTGAGGACCTCACCGGGTCGTCTTGAAGGTGAAGGAAGGAGTCTGAGCTTATGGGCAACAACACTGAGACCTGCAGGCCTCAGAGGCTTTCTCAAAGCCTCAGGGGCTCAGAAGTGACACTCAGGCTGCCTCCACATCTCTACTGGGTTCACTGCCCATCATGAGCAGGGCTTACAAGGGTGAGGAGAGAAGGGATTCTCCTGCAGTGATATATACGATGTAATACCTTTCCCAGGGAGCTTGCCACCTAGTTGAGAAAATGAGCTAGCGATCAGAGGATCACAGGTTCTCTGAGTTGGAGGGGACCTAGAAGGTCTGAAAAGGTAAGCCCCATTACAGGTCCCTTAACCATTCAGCGTCTAGGTTTCCACATTATGGGGGCTGTTGATGCCCACAGCCATGGATTAAATGAGATAGTGTACCTTGCAGCGTGACCACACATAATAACTACAGTTCAATCTGCTTTTTGTGTTATCAGTATTACAAATCAGCAAACTGTGTTCGATAAATGATGCTAATAATAGAATATAATTTCAGAGTGAGGTGGTCAATGAGGTGAAAGGGACAGAGGATGGGAGCAGTCTAGAATGAAGCCACTGAGGATAAGGCGTGCCCTGTGAGGCACCTTCTGGTTACAGTGGTTGATCTGGGCTGTGCAATCAGGGAGGGTCTCCTGTGTTCCATCAGCCTGTAGAAACTGGGCTCAGGGAACACAGCGATGGCAATTGTCCTGAACAAGGAGCAGGCATCTGACCATGAACCTGTAGAGCCCTGAGTGCTAACAGAGTTCACAAGCCAAGAAGGAAAGTAGGACCCTACATTGATGATGCCCTGACCACCCTATCGAAAGTTAAGCTACCTAAAGTTACAAATCTCCACATCTCTTTTGCAGCCTCAAGCTGTATTTTCCTGGTAGCTCTATCAGAAAATATTTTGGCCATTCATTTAGTTGTTCTCTGCCTTGCCCTGCTAAACCATGAGCTCCATGAGACCAGGTACCTTGCCTATGCTATTCACTGTTATACCCACCTAGAAGAATGCCCTGTGTTTAGTAGGTCAGCATATTAGAATCACTTGAGAAGTTTTAAACATACAACACCTCCCCTGCATAAAAAAATGCAATGCCTAGATGCCTTCCCAGACCTGACTTACATCAGGATCTCTAGGGGTAGGGCCCAGGCATTGATGCTCTTTTTTTTTTTTTTCATTTTAAACATTTTAATTAGAAAGTTACAAAACATCATGGTTGTGTATACATTCGTATTTTTTACAAGCTCTGTAGGTGATTATCAGGGCTACCAAAGATTAAGAACTACTTTAGGGAGGTGCTCAGTGAACTGTGATAAATATGAATGACAGAACCTATACACCAGGGGTGGCCAACAAGTCGATCACGGTCAACCGGTGGATCGCGAGGCCAATTTTGGTCCATCGTCGATTGCTCGCAATGTCTGGGGTGGAATTCCGTGTACCATGGACTTTGAAGCGATTGTAGAAGACAAAACTTTCTAGCAATAGTTTAATGCATTCTGGGAATTTGCCAAGGGCATAAATTCCTAGAATTCTGACAGCCTGACACTGTGATCTCCGCCCACCCAGACAATACATTTTGACTTATGTGTTACACTTGTCACCGGACGCAACGCGTGAACGCAACAGTTACGACTCGACTCATCGAAGAACACAGTCAGTTAGCTTGACTATTTGGTAGTGTCATACGGTAGCTTCTTTCCTTTTGTATTAACAGTATTATTATCAATCAACATTATTTATCCTCAGTGACCATGTTGAGTTTCAATTTTTCTTCTGTTTAAAATGTAAGTACCTTTTCTTTGTTTTAAATTAAATTGCTTTTCTTACCTATCTATTTACTTGATAAGTGAGCATTCTCGGCAACAGATCTCTAAACTGCGGTCATTACACTGAGAGAAAAATAAGGGACAGTATTACAAATATATTAGGAATAACAAGAATTCT